>CM045759.1:56763650-56919405 GCA_025200525.1 Camellia lanceoleosa
GCAAATTGGGCTTACGCCAACATGAGAGGGCCTCAACCACACTCACATAAAGGGCTTAGTCGGATAAAATGAAGCGCCTCGAAATCGTGCACACGCACGCAAAACCGAGGCAATGGCATACAAGCATGAAAATGTAAATTGGGCTTACGCCAACATGAGAGGGCCTCAACCACACTCACATAGGCTGCCGTCAGATAAAAAGATGCGCCTCGAAATGCGCGCACACGGGCACGCAAACCGAGGCGAAGGCATACACAATGCCATGACATGGAAAATGCAGATTGGGCTTATACCAACATGAGAGGGCCTCAGCCACACTCACATGGGATGCCGATGAATGAAAACGGAGTGCCTCGAAGTGCGTGCCCACGGGCACGCAAACCGAGGCAATGCATTAAGGCATAAAATGACATGGGAAATGATATGCAAGCATGCAAACCAAATTTCAGCCACTAAATAAAGGGGAAAACAGCCCCGAAATGATACGAAATGACAATCAATGCATGAAATCATCCCGAAATGCAATTCTAAGTGCCCGAAATGGCCTACGGCTATGCTAAACAGACAAAATCCACTCATGAAAGCAAAAGCAGTAGCAAGGCAGTCCCAAATATGGCATTTTTTCAGTACAAAACATGGCCAAATTACTAGCACAGATATGGCAACATTAGCATGCAAAAATACGGTAAAAGAGAGGAATTACAAAGCAAGTGATATCTACAATGCTCAAACCCAAAAACTCAGTTCTACAACTTTAAAGAAGGGCCAAAAATATGCACATATTCAGTTTATGGAAACCCCAAAATCAGAATAAAAACATGCTAGAAATTCCATGCAAAATAGGCTCAAAATAGGCTATATCATGAGACTTGCCAAACCATGCACCAAACAGCAAACTTTTCTTCATGAAACATGTAAAGGGGGTTAAAATAAGACCCCTTTCAGTTCTGACCAAAGGCCAAAACCAAAAGCACAAGAGGCTACAAAACATGCAAGAATACGGTAAATTTGATGGATTTCAAAGGAAGTACCAAAAATATACACCAAATGGCTTAAGGCCCTCAACATAACATGAAAAGGAGACAAAAACAAGGCTATTTCTAAGCCTGATGAAGGCTGAAATCCGGAGCCAAGTAAGCCTAACAAAGCATGCAAGAATTAGGGCCTAAAGTGAATTTCCAAGAGAGGTGGTATATAGAATGGCCAAATGAGGTTGAGCCCTTCTACAATGTTGTAGAGGGGCTCAAAATAAGCACAAAAACAGTATGGGTCGGAGCCCCAAAAACAAATGCAAATAGGCTAAAACTAGCATGCAAATTGGTGACATACAAGATGGATATTGAAGGAAGTGTATCATGGAGACACCAAATGAAGTTGAGCCCTTCTACAAAGTTGTAGAGGGGCTCAAAATAAGCCTAAAACCAGTAGGGGTCGGAGCCCCAAAAACAAAAGGAAATAGGGTAAAAATATGAAGCAAGAAAATGGTACAAAAGATGGATTTGGGAACTTACCCTTGAAGATCCGATTGTTGCAACTTCTTAGATGGAATTTGTTGATCCTTGACCACTGAAAATCATCCCTTTGCTGCTGGAATGGTGTTGTGGATGATGGAGCTAAGGGTTGATGAAGGAATTGGCTAAGACTTGAAGTTGTCCTTGGAATTTTGGCTATGGAAATGAAGGAATTGGAAGAGGAGCTCTTCAAGAAATTTTTTGTAACCCTCAAAACAGTTGGTAGCTGCTGGTTTTATAGCCAAAAGGGTGAAAAATATCTTGCCTCAAATATCTAGATATTTTGAGGGCAAAATATCTAGATATTTTGAGGGCAGAAAAAAAAGATTTTGTTCGGCCACGAAGTGGGCATCTGAGACTGCAGTGTTCCTCGGAATGATGAAACAGAGGTACCTGCCAAAATTGAACAAAAACTAATGCAAAAGCAGCTCGGGGACCAAACCGCGGGTCCCGAAAATGAAACGGCACCTAAGTGGTGTTCGCAAAAGTGGGCATCGAGGCCCAGTGTTCCTCGGAACAATAAAATAAAGGTCCCCGCAAAAAACCGGAGAAAACGGATGCAAAATGAATGCTCGGGGCCAAAACCGCGTGGTTCGGGATCCCGAAAATGGGCTGCCGGGCACCGGAAGTGGTGTTCGGCTGCGAAGTGGGTTTCTGAGACCCCAGTGTTCCTCGGAACTATAAAACAGAGGTGTCTGCCAAAAATGAACAGACATCGATGCAAAATGAATGCTCGGGACCAAAACCGCGCGGTTCGGGGTCCCGAAAATGGAACTTGACAGAAGTGGTGTTCGCTGCAAGTGGGTCTCAGAGCCCCAGTGTCCCTCGGAAGGACCAACAGAGGTGTACGCCAAAAATGAGCAGACATCGATGCAAAATGAATGCTCGGGGCCAAAACCGCGGTTCGGGATCCCGAAATGGGCCGCCGCACCGAAGTGGTGTTCGGTCGAAGTGGGTCTCAGAGCCCCGGTCCCTCGGAAGGACCAACAGAGGTGTCCGCCAAAAATGAGCAGACATCGATGCAAAAGAATGCTCGGGGCCAAAACCGCGTGGTTGGGATCCGAAAATGGGCCGCCGCACCAAGTGGTGTTCGGCCGAAGTGGGCATCGAGGCCCAGTGTCCCTTGGAAGGACCAAGCAGAGGTGTCGCCAAAAATGAGCAGACATCGATGCAAAATGAATGCTCGGGGCCAAAACCGCGTGGTTCGGGATCCGAAATGGGCCGCCGCACGAAGTGGTGTTCGGCTGAAGTGGGTTCTGAGACCCAGTGTCCCTCGGAAGGACTAAACATGGTGCAAGCCAAAAGCGGAGAACTTCGGAGATGGTTAGCGGTCCCGAGCACACTTGGCCTGCAAAACCGAACCGGCAAGACTCCGAATGGGAACAATGGCCTCTGACCTGAAAAAGTAGCCCACGACCAGCGAGAGATAGTCCACGGACCACTCCTCAGAAAGAAAAGAAAAGAAAAAAAAAAAAAAAAACAAGCCTGGTTCGCAAACCGAGACAAGGCACAGAAGAGAGTTCGGTAGTCCGGAGGCAAGGCGCACGGCCGCGACTCTGAGACTTCTGAACGAGCACAGTATGCAACATCACCGAGCGCTCAATCGGTGACGTCTGAGTCTTAAGGTCGGTCAAAAATGGGGTGTCTACAGGGTGCCTCGGAAAAAATCGGGGTTTGTATTCCCATCGTGGCAGAGCCCGTAACCGGTCAGCCTTATGGCACGCTTCTCAAAGCGAGCCTCCGGCAAACCGTTCAGGAATAACAAATGGCAAACACGGTGTCCTAGGCGCACCAATGCAAATGCAATGCAAAGAAACACATAAGTGTAATCAAAACAAGATATCATGAGTTCGAGTCAAGTTCTCTAAACTCCCCAGCAAAGTCGCCAGAAACTGTAGACGCGTCCTCCGAGGGCCTTGCTACTACAGTTCGGACTCAAATGTCACAGTTCTGAATCTAATCTCGCAAAGTGCAATGCGGGACCGATAAATCACCAAAGAGTCCAAATCCGGCAAATTGTTTTGGAAAACTGATTTTTAAGAAAGAAGTGCCAAACATGGACTGCTTTGCCAGATACAGAGTCGCCACCTAAATATTTTATTCTAGGAGAATTTAGAAAACCCTGACTCGTGCCTAAGGCCACGTGTCCATCATCACCAAAGTTGACTCGGCTCGGGAACTTAGGTACGATTGGGGAAGGTTATCTATGAGCACCCCCGCTCGTCCAATCCGAAGATCAGCCTGTACTAAGCATGATATCGAGTTTTTGAAAACACATGTGTTCTTATTCCGGTTATTAGCTAGAATTTATTATGTGATGCGCACAGCACACAAGTATAGACTAGATCGCCTAACTTGGAACAAAGCATCGCATATCCATTTGTTTGGAAATGATTTTGAATTTTGCTACTCGCAAGTAGGCTAAAACCTAGATTTCGATGAATTATTCCAATTCAAGTAATCCAACATTCACCCACAGGCATTCAGGTAGTTCTATCACATAAGCAATTAGGCTCATGGTAAGCATGCTGACATGCCAACACTTACACATATGCAAGATGCTAAAACATAAACACTCACAGTGTACTCCGAGCCAAAATAAAGAACATGTTAGTAATCAAATGTATGATCCAAGTTCATGTTAAAATGGCTAATGCATCGCAAGCAAAATGCAACTAGAATAAGCTCAGCTAATCTAAGAATGGCATGTGAAATGCGACAACTCGATACACGTATTCAAGTTGGAATTGAAGTACTATGCAATTAATATGATGCGCCGAGCCCGGTGCATGCAATAAAAATGAATGAATGCACACATGCATAGCATAAAGTATGCTAAATCAAATATGCCCTAAAACTAACCATCATAATCGGTTAAATAAAAGGGAAAAAGAAGTGAGGGTTGGAAGACATGCATCGCACACACGCACGCTTATTACACAATTGCACCCTCTCGAGGGAGGGGCCGAAAGAATAATACAAATTAATTAACTAACAACCTAATTAAATAGTACACAGTACTTAATTAATTAAATGAATTACTTAAGCTAAAAAAGCAGTAAAGAGGCCTCGGGAAGAGGGATGAATGCATACACGCTCGGCTCTGCTCGGAAATCCATCACCATGCTCATGCTGCCTCTGTTTACACTGTTTTGCTCCTCTGAAAACTTTGCAAGTCCCAAAGATGCTTCTGAATCACCTTCTGAGCACTGTGGGATATCACCGGCCAGGAGTCAAGGCCACCGGCCAAGGGGAACTGGTCATCGAGCACTTGTGGAAATATCGGCCATAAATTCATGGCCGGCCGGCATTGAAGATGGTAGACCGGCCATCTCTTCCTGCAGAACCCTGTTTTGCTGCAGCAGAGGACAAACAGGGCATGGCAATGCATTTTCAAAGCAATATTTGCACCACCACCCTCCTTATCATGTCTAAGACTCAAAGGAGCATGGTCCTCGACCCTTGGGCCACCAATCACGCATTTCGATGCATGATGGCCAAAGAGGCCAAGTGTGCAACTTCAATATTAAATGAAATGCATATAAACACATAAAAAGCCCCCAAGCCTCTATCATGATTGATCAAGAGGCAAGGGATGCATGCTCGATGCTATGCAACCTAAACATGCGAGCATACTAGCGCAAAATGAGAATACAAGCAACAATGTTACACAAGGCAATTAGTATATAACAATATGCAAAGACAAGCATGTGACTTCATTCAATCATGTAACAACATGTGAGAAAAACATGTAACAACATGTTAAGCAACGTAAAACCAAAAGAATGCATGCCAAATGCACTACCACCTAAGCATGCAACAACATATTAATAGGCCAAGTATGTAACAACATGCAAGGCAAGCATGCAACAACATGCAAACGATGGACTTAAACCAATATGGGCAGCTCTCAAATAGGCCCAAATCAGTGGCCAAAGTTAAGAATTGGAGGCATGAAAATGCAAAACAATCATGCACATGTGAGTGGTCCAACACTCAGGCAACTATGCACAATCCTCAAGCATGAGCAAGATGTGATAGATATGAGAGTATGATGATGCATTAAGCTCTGAAAATATGTGAGGAATGATGCCAAATCAATCAAATAAAGCAAGCAAAGCATGCAAAAAAGGTCCAAGGCCTAAGGCTAACCAAAAGGGTCAAACCATGGCCATACAAGGCAAGTCCCGAAGGGTCAAAGGGACTTAAAACAGTCCCAATGCAAGTCAAGACAAGGCCAAAAACACACTTAGATGGCATCCAAATGGCCTAAGCATGGAAGCACACGCAATGATCCGTTCAAGAAGCATAAGACCACAACTCTTTAAGGCATTAAAGGAGTGATGAAAGAAAATATTCAAGCATGAAACATGGACTGAAATAGTATAACAAATGATGCCAAATCATTGAAATTGTCCAAGTAATGCATGCTAAAAGTTTGGACACCCGAAGCCAACAAGCTAGAATACATGGTAGCTATACAAAGCAATGCAAGCATAACCAAAACAATGAAAAATAGAGCTTAAGCATGCTACAACAAGGCTAAAAGCTTCATGGAGTTGAGCCCAAATCATGTTAAAAACACATGTTACAACATGATGCATTTTAAAGCCAAATCATGGGATTACAAGACAAGTGTATGAGGCATACAAGGCATATCTAAACCAACTCAAAACAGAGGTGTATCATGGCAAAACAAAGTCTAATACATACTGAAATGAAGCTAAAACAAGTTAAATACACATGCTACCACATAAGCCATTTATGCAAGCATCAAAGACAACAAGGAGAGGGGATGACCCTCTCCTATTTAGGACCTCAAAACACCATCCCCACCACTGAAATCCAGAGGGATTTCAGTGGTGATAAGGCCAATACAATGTGGTCCCAAAGCTCACAAAGAAGGGCACAAAAAAGAGGCCAAACAAGGCCTAAGAGGGGCTAAACAACCCCAAACCCCAAAGTGATTTTAAACAACTATTTTAAGCACTTAAAAACAGAACTTTTATCAGTTATAAATTAAGCTTAAAAAAGGATGAAAGATAGGCTAAATGCTTGTGCAAAAATGGGGAATAAAGAGGATAGTTTCTCACCCTTGAAGAACCTCTTCAAGAACACCACTCCAACAAGTTTCTCTAATCAAAACCAGCCCAAAAACCCTAACAACAACTCCTTAGAGCCTCAGCAACCAAGGATGGTGTAATGTTAGGTGTTTGTGTGCAATAGTGTGAACAAAACACCCTTTAGAGCACAAAACACACACACAAATGTAAAGAGAGGGAACTATAGAGATAGATAGATACAAATTCTCTAACCTAAATTCCAGAACCCCTGAGAAGGGAGGAGGGCATCCCCTCTTATAGGAATTCAATTCCTAAGCTTCTTGGAGAAGCTAACACAAGGGAGCAAATCCCTCCATACAATGGAGGGGGTGTAATGTGGATCCCAGCTGTGACAGCTGGCATAAAATATTTGCCAAAAGCAGATGGAAAGGGGTTGACCAGCAGAAATGGCTGATTGACCAACAAAGGTGGCCAACCGACCAACAAAGGTATCGACCGGCCACAACCTTTGGCATGGCAAGAAAAAAGGGCTGGTGGCATCATGCCTTGGCCGGTGGGTTGAGGGGATGGCCAACAAGCCACCCTCTTCCCTTAAAAATAGAAATACAAGTGTTTGGTCCACAACCAAGCACAAAACAGTCAAGTTGAGAGATCTTAAGGCGAGGCGCGCGGCCGAGACCTCCGAGAACTCAAAATGAACACGAACATGGATGATCACCGAGTGTTCAAATGGTGACGTCCAAGTCTTGAGGACAGTCCAAAATGGGGTGTCTACAACAAAGTTTTGAGAAAAACTCCCGAACATAACAAACCCAAACGATTAACAAAATTCTGAGTCAAACCGACACCCCAACATGACCAACCCAAAGTTAAACGAGGGAAAACAAAATGAGTAACACACTTGGTCATCACATTAGCTGTCTTACAATACAATAACAGAAACTAAATCCACCAACTATCAAAACACACTAAGAAATCAAAACTATACTAATTGCAAATAAATATATACCTTGATTTCCATCATTTGATATTGCTACAAGCAAATACCCCTTGTAACACCCCTTCAAGAATGTACCATCAACAAACAACAAAGGACAACAAAATTGAAATCCATACAAACATCCATGAAATGTCAGAAATAACCTCCGAAAACACCCACTACTTTCATCCACATCTAATTCAAACACACTTTCGGGATTCTTTCTCATATCCGTTTCAAAGTACCATCGAAGTTGGTCAAAAAAGATACAAAATCACCAAACAACCCACATCTTGCCTTATCAACTCCTAACCATTCAATCCGATAAGAAACATCCATACCATATTGCTTCTTCAACTTTTTTTTTTTTAACTTCAATAGGACGAGTCAACGGATTATCACTAATGTCATTATGCACAATATCAGAGACAAGTCTAGAACCAAACCATTTTGCTACAAAATCTACGAGCAACAACTCCACAAGTATGCACATTATCTAACTTCATAATAAGTAAAAAAAAATACTGGAATTCATCAACACTCTTCCATACACAAACCACTTACAACTCGTAGACGACTTCATCATACATTCAATAGTTACTCTTGTTGCATCATTCTTCGAATAATTCACTGCAAAGCCACACTCAACTGCATACTTCGCTAATGTAATGCGGAATGTCAGCACTCCACCATCAAATTCTTGACCAACACTGTGTATAATTTTCTTCCAATTAGCAGACAACAAAACTCTCTCTAGTTCTGGATAAAAATTAGGCAACAAACCACCAAAATCATCACAATCGTTAACTAAAGAACTCTCACAAACTATAGAATCAATCCTAGAAGAATTATCATCAACCTCCACAATTCTCCTATCACCCACAACAACATCAACAATATGAGAACCACCAGAAACTACCATTGACGGGATATTTTCCAAATCATCATCACTTTCAACAATACAATTAGAATATCCAGGAATAGAGAAAAATAAATAAAAGTTACCAACACTCAACTCCTTGAACTTCACACATATTTTCTCAATAACTTTATTATAATGACACCCCTCACTAATCTTAATAGTAGCACAAGAATTATTTTATTTGCACATTAACCTAAAACACCCCTCCATATTACAAATCACAAACCAACAAACAATTGATCACATAGTCCAAACTGCTAAATTATACAGTTATAACATATCATAATCAAAACTTTAGAATTCACAATTTCAAACTACAAATTCAAAACACATTTTATTATACAACAAACAAAATAAAAAACATCTAAATCATTACACTATATCACATACAAAAATCACAAAATAAGCATTAAACAAACAATATTTATCACAAAATAGAGAACTATAACAAAATTGATGAACACGAACCAGAGATCACGTAAATTTGCTTATCTATATATATATATATATATATGCATACATATATGTATCAAGACATAGAGAGAGAGAGAGAGAGAGAGAGAGAGCGTACATAGAGATTACGCAAACACAAAAATCACGCACCACAGAGATTCGTAAACACGGAGAGGTCACAAAACACACACAAACATCGAGATTGCACAAAGAGATCGACCTCACAGAGAGAGATTGAAATTGGAGACAAAATCGACCTCGTAGAGGCGAGATCCACAAATCTAAAATTTGATTTTCCACACACATATATATCAAATCAGAAGGGCAATATAGTCATTTACAAAAATAAGAATATAAAAACAGGACCTCCGGGTACAAAGTTACAAAACTGTGGACCTATTGGCTTATTAAAAATATAGTGGGATTAGAAGGGAAATAGATCTCTTACATAGGACCATATAGTAATTTTTTCCTATATATATATTATCTTGAAAGACTATTCAATTATATAGACTCTTTTAATAATTATTTAAATTTTGAAAATTAGCAAAATTCAATTGAGAAATAAATATAATATTTTAATTTAACATTAGGAAAAAAAATACTATCTAAAAATTAAAACTAATATTTTATAAGTAGGTGGGTCGAGCTAAAACTATTTATCCAAACCCCATCCTAAAATTAAATTGGCTCCAAATATCCAGTTCGACCTTATCTTTAAAATATTTCTCCAAATCTTTAAAATATTGGGTTAGACTTATTGGGTTGGGTGAGTGGGTGGGTAGGGTTATAAACAAGCTGAGTCAAGCAGAGTATTATGGTTATTCGAACTTGACTTGAAAATTTACGAAATTTCAAAATATATTTAAACTTGACTTCTTTACATAACGAATTGATATCGAATGAGATTTTAACAAGCTGAACATGAGTTGAGGTCAAGTACCTTGATTTTTATAGTGTATTCAAGTTTATCAAGTTAAGTAGTAAGTTGTTCAAGTTTGGCTTGACAACTTAATGAGCTTCTTGTCTTTTTTTTTTTTTACATAAAAAATTAATCTTTAACGAGTTTTTAATAAGCCGAACACAAGTCAAGTTTAAATAGTTTGGTTCGTTTAACAACATTGTGGTTATCAAGCCTAGGGCCATCCTTACACTCCGTTTAAATTTCAAGGTGAGAAAATCTAAGTAATGATTGTGGTTTCTTAAAGAGCAATCTTAGTATTATACATATTTTACAACTATTTAATTTCTTCTCCACCAAATCTCACCAATTTTAGTGAAAAATGAAATAGACTTGGGTGATATTTGATAAAATTAAAAACTGAATGTTAAATTTTTTAAGTTGAAAAATTGTTTGATAAAAATGTAAGTGTAGAATTAATATAAGTCATTTGATGTATATAATATAAAATTTGAACTTTATAATTTGGGACAATTATAAATAATAAACCCCCTCCCCCCCAAGGTTTTAGCCCGACGACAAAAAAAAACCACACTATTAAATTAATTAATTAATTATAATATATTAAAATATATATTTTTTGTTAGGATATAAACTTATTTTTGTTGATTTTATTGAAACTCACATTTGTGGTGATATTTGATTGAATTTATTTAAGAAATTCTTCATTTTATATACAAAATGTTTGAATTTATAATGATATTAGTACATTTATTTAAGAAATATAATGTTGATTGAATTTAATTATGGAATATTTTTTTAAAAAAATTAACATATAGTCCAATGGATGTGTTTGGGATTTATAATTATTTTTTGGCTCGGGCTTAGGTAGAAGTAGCTCGATGTTAGGGCTAGGTCGGGCTTGGACAAATATAAAATTTCTTATTATATAATGTCGGCCTGGCTCGAACTCGGCCTATCCTAGCCCAAAGAATAACCACCCTAGGCAGTAGCAGCAACAACAATGATCCCCACAATGCCAATGGTGGTGGAAATAGATAGTGATTGTAATGATGGTGCTTGAGATTAAAAGTGAGTTGTAGTGGTGGTGTAATAATGGTGGTGGTTATGGAAACAGTGCCAATGGTTGTGGAAGTGAAAGCTTATAATAGTTGTTGTGGTAGTGGTAATAATGGTAATGATGATTGCAGTGGTGATACTAAAATGATAGTAGTGCTTGTGGTAACAATAACAATAGTATTGAAGGTTATGGTCATAAAAGGGTGTTGGATTGAGGTTGTGTGGTAATAGAAGTAGTGGAGGCAGCATCGGTGGTGTTGGTGGCAACAATGGTGGTTATGGCGGCGTTATGAGGTGATAATTGTGTATGTTAATGGTTATGTATAAGCTTTTATAAATTTTGCAAGAATTAAGTAAGTTTACTATCGCTTAAATTTTTTATTTTTTATTTTTTAAATTCTAACTTACATTTTAAGAGCCACTTAAATTTTTAAGTGATACAATTTAATATGCTTAATTGTTAGTTCAAAAAAAATGTTTAATTGTTTTTACTTAATACATTTAGTTTTAAGTGCTGAATTAAATTATTAAACACAGTCTTAGGTGGTTTTGATAAAGTTGGAAACTGAAATCTAAAAAATGAAAATTAAGTATTGAAAACTGAATGTTAAATTTTTTAAATTAAAAAGTCATTTGATAAAAATTTAAGTGATAAACTAAAAGTAAGTTGTTTTATATGTATAAAATCAAATTTAAAATTTATCATTTTTAAATTGTATATTTTAATTTTTATATTGTGATGGTAGTGGTAATAGTAATGGCGATAGCATGGTGGTGTAGATACCCCATTTTTGACCGACCTTAAGACTCAGACGTCGCCAATTGAGCACTCGGTGATGATGCATATTGTGCTCGTTCTGAGGTCATGGAGTCCCGGCTGAGAGCCTTGCCTCCGGACTTCGGGACTCTTTTGTGCTTTGCCTCGATTTGCGAACTAGGTTCTATTTTCTCTATTTTCTCTTCCTGAAGGGAGGGAGAGGTCTCGTAGACCATCTCTCAGTGGCCGTAGGCTACGTTTCGTGGTTGTAGGCCATTTTTCCGATTTGGAGATCGGTTTTCGGTTTTCGGAGCCGTCGACCGTGTGCCTCGGTTCGGAACCGCTTAACTATCTCTGTTTGCTCCGGTTTTTGGCACACACCTTGTTTCCTCTCTCTTGAGGGACACTGTGGCTCGGGAGACCACCTTCATGGTCGTACGCCACCTCCGGTGCTTAATAGTCTGTTTTCTGGGCCCCCGGCTGCGCGTTTTATCCCTCGAACCCTCGTTTTGCATCAGCGTGGGTTCATTTTTGGCATGGACCCTATTTTGATTGTTAGGAAGGTGGTACGGGGGTGGGAGACCAGAAATTCTTCTTGGAGACCAGCTTTCTCTTCGCCACCCGGTTTTCTTGGCAGGTAGGTGGTCTCCCTCACTTTTGAGTCACAATTTCGGGTCTCCCATACCACCATTGTATTGTACTCATCTGGGAGGCCACCAATATGGGTAGGCCGATCAAATTTTCTTCCTGACCCTTTTGAACCTTGCTAGAAAGCTAGTTTTCCTCTCTCCTAGGTCACAATTTCTAGTTTCCCACCATACCACTGAGCTGCATTCATCTAGGAGGCCACCAATCTGGGGTGGCCGACCACTTTTCTTGCTTGAACTTTTTGACCCCTGGTCGGTCAACGAGGAGTGGCGGTGACCACCTTACAGTCGGTCGCTTCTGCTTTCCTCTCTCTGAGTTTGTTCCAGCTGTGCCAGTTGGGAGGCATTTGGTGCATCCTCCATACATGTGTATGGAGGATATTTGAAGCTTTCAAGAGAAGCTTTGGCCTCTCTTCTCTACAAAAGGAGTCCTCCTCCTCCATTTCAAGGGTTGAAGACTTTGGTTAAGGCATATATACAACCTTCCTTATATCTCTCCATTCCAAGCTTCAAAACCCACTTGTTCTTGCACCATTTACACTACACCTCCTAGCACAACACCCCCACCATCCATCCAAGCACCTTGGAACTGATTTGCAGAGGTTGAAGGCTCATTACCTTGGTCCAGAAGTTGCTGAGGGTCGGCTCTACAAGGGTAAGCCTCTATTTCCCTTTTTCTTGCATTATTTTGCTTCATATGTTAGCCCTATTTGCAAGCATTTTTGGACTTTGACATAAACTGAAAAAAATTTGTTTTGAGCTCCTCTTTAAGTTTGATCAAGATCCTTTTTCTGTTTGGAGTCATCTTCCCCTTTGCATGCTTCATTTTCTCATGTTTAGGGCTATGCATTAGAGCATTTGTATTGGCCTTGGTTTGGCCTTTTGGCCACTGAAATCCAGTGGATTTTCAGTGGCCAATATGTGTTTTTGAGCCCTAAAATCAGAGAGGGGTGACCCTCTCACCCCTTGTTCTCTTTACTAGCTTTGTTGGCCTTCCAAAGGAGCTCCATTTTGTATATTTTGAAGTCATGTTTCAGGCCCTATTTGGTGAGTTTTAAGGTCTGCATAACCTCTGTCCAGAACCCTTTTGGCCATTTTGAATGTCTATTATGCATGTGTAGAGCAATCCTATTCAAGGCCTTTCAAAGGGGCTTTCATTTGCATGCTTCCTAGACTAATTTTAGGGTCTTTTTGGTGGGTTTTAGGACCCTCAAAACCTCTGTCCAGAGGTGGTTTTTCCATTTTGCATGTCTATCTTATATGTGTAGAACAACCCCTTGTATGGCCCTCCAAAGGAGCCTATCATTCTTGCATGCATTGACTGAATTTCAGTGGTTATTTGGGCATATTTTGGTATGGAATACTTCTATTTTTATCTGGTTTGGTGAGCTCTCATGTGCTTCATATAGTTGTAGTGCAACTCATAGTTCACTAGCTTTCTTTGCATGCTTTGTTGACCCTTGATTTTAGCACTTTTTGGCCATGTCTTAAACTGATTTTGTGCATATTTTGGACTTCCTTAGCTCTGTTTTTGGCTCTCATGGTCGAATGATGTTTGTTTTGCATGCTTATAGTTCAATACCCATGCTTAACTTTGAGTTTTGAGGCTCATTCCATGCATATACTGAGGTGTGTTCATGTTTTGGGTCCATTATACATCATATTTCAGAGCTTGTATCAATGTCATATTGCCATGTTTTATACTCCTTAAGTGTGCTTGAGAGTTGTCCATGAATGCCTTGTTTTCGGGTCGTTGAATGAGCTCCATTTTTTTGCATGTTGAGCCATCATTTTAGGCCATTTTTCCCCTTTGTTTGAGACACGCCTAGGGTCTGTTTGGGGTTGGTTTTGCCATTTGTGCATTGTTTTGGGTACCTCTAGTGTAACGCACTTCACTAGTTTCGGTACCTGAGCCCCCTAGCATGCATTGTGTGACATATTTGCTTGATTCGGGACCATTGTATATCATGTTTCAGAGCTGGAACTTGTTTGTTTGTATGCCATATTTCATTCCTCGCCATGCCTTATTAGAGTTGCATGTTGCGCCTTAGGATCGGTCCTTGGCATCCGTGTGTGTTTGCATGTATTTCGGTTGTCTCATTTTCATCACATGGCCACTAATGTGAGTGTGGCTGAGGTCCACTCATATTGGTGTAAGTCCATCGTACATTATGCATGCCATTTCAGTCCATAGCATTACGTATGCTAGGTTGCATGTTAGAGCATTGTGTATGCCATATAGCTCACGTGCATTGTGTATGCCATTTTAGTCCATAGCATTGCGTATGCTAGGTTGCATATTAGTTGCATTGTGTATGCCATCTCATTTGCATTGTGTTTGGGATAGGAGTTAGCCCAAGCACGGAAAACGAGGGACGTTTCGTACTCAAAGTGACGAAACGTGTCTCAATTCCCGGTCGCCGACACTCCGGATTACCCATGATAGAGTCTAGGCCTTGTTGTGTTATCATGTGCATTCATTTCACATCGAGTCGTGCAATTCGACTCCTCGGCCATCATGCATCGGGATGCGTAATTGGTGGCACGAGGATCGAGGTGTGCATATATATGTAAAAATATTTTGCCGTGCCCCTTTTTTTGTTCTCTGTTGCAGCAAACCAGAAATCAGCAACTTTCTAAAGCCTTGCACAGCCTTCCAGGATTAATTGCAAACAGAGGCAAATCGGGGCATCACGAGGAATTTTCCGACAAGGCGACTCGAGCATGCATCTTTCATCATTCAGAGCAGAGTTGAGGCGATCCATGGATTTGCATATTAGTTTATTTTGCTTTCCTAGTTAATTTGTTAATTAATTAGGGTTTTGTAATATTTAATTATTTATTTGGACTGTATTATTTTTTCGGACCCTCCGAGCGAGGGCAATGTTGTAATAAGTGTGCGTGTGTGTGATGTATGTCTTCCAACCCCACGTCTTTCTCCATTTTATTTACCAGCATATGATGGTTAGTTTAGGGCATGTTTCAATTAGTATACTTATGCTCGCATGTTTGCATCCATTCATCTGTCTTGCATACACCGGGCTCGGTGCATCATACTAATTGCATTGTATCTCAATTCCAAGTTGAATACGTGTTAGCTGTAGCATCTCATATGTCATTCTTAGAATAGCCGAGCCTATTATAATTGTATTTTTGCATGTGCTACAGTAGGCATTTCTGTATAGTTAGGATCATGCATTGATTTATAGCATAGCTTCTGTTTTGGCTTGGAGTGCTCGGTAAGTGGTTATGCTTTAGCATCCTCGCATGCGTGTGAATGACTGCCATGATAGCATGCTTACCATGAGGCTACTTGCTTATGTGATATACCTGCTTGAATGCCTGTGGATGAAGGTTGGATTATCTGAATTGGAATAATGCATTGACTGTGAGTTTTAAACCCATTTAAGAGTGGCAAATCATCGTGTTTTCTAAAGCCCACCTAAGGGTGGCAAATCCACATTTTAGCCTACTTACGAGTAGCAAACCGTTTTCAAAACAAACATGAGATGTTTCATTCCAATTCAGGCGATCCAGTCTATACTTGTATGCTGTGAGCATCACATAGTAAATCTAGGCTAATAACCGGAATAAGAACACATAACGTTTTCAAAATTAGATATCACGGTTAGTAGAAGCCGATCTTTGATCGAGTGAGCGGGGGTGCTCACGAAGTAACCTTCCCCAATCGTACCCAAGTTCCCGAGCCGAGGCAACTTTGGTGATGACGGACACGTGGCCTTAGGCAACGAGTCAGGGTTTCCTAAATTCTCCCAAAATAAATATTTAGGTAGCAACTCTGTATCTGGCAAAGCAGTCCATGTTTGGCACTTCTTTTAAAAAAAATCTGTTTTCAAAAACGATTTGCCGGATTTGGACTCTTTGATAATTCATTGGTCTTGCATTGCACTCTGCGAGATTAGACACAGGACCGTGACATTGAGTCCTGAACTGTAGTGAGCCCAATGAACAAAACGGGATTCACTCCCGGGACGTTCGGGGACGTCTACGGGTGGTAGTAGCGGTAGCGATAGTGACAGCAGTAGCATTGATGTTGATAGTGATGGTGGTAGTGGCGATAGCAATTGTGGTCGTAGTAAAATGATGGTGATACATATGACAATAGTGACAGTGGTGATGAAAATAATAATAATAGTAGCAGTGGTGGTGGCATAATGGTAGTGGATGTGGTCATGGCGGTGACAGCGACAGTATTGGTGGTGGTAGCGATGGTGGTGGTGGTGTTGCTGGTAAGGATAAGTTTATAATAGTGTATATAAATTCAGTTAGAATATTTATAGATTTAGTTAGAATTAAATAAGGTTTACATTACTTAAAATATTTTTAAGTTGTAGCCAACATTTTAAGAGGCATTTAAAATTTTAAGTAATATCGATTGTAATTATCAAATGAGTTTAATTGATTATCATTTAATATATTTAGTTTTAAATATTGAATTAGATTATCAAACACGGATAAATCAACAATCTAACTATTTTCATCATTTCTCATAATTTTTCACAAAGGACACTTTTTCATAAATCATTTTTTATCTACTTATATTCTATTTAATCTAGAATATTTTCTTATATTCCAATAAATCCTATGAGTGATATAATTATCAAAATATCTCTAATAATATTTACATTTACAGTGTAAATGTTCAATGATGTGAATATTCACACCATCAATGTGAATATTTACACCATCAATATGAATGTCCACGTGTCAATGTAAATATTCACATTATAAAATATGAATGTTCACATAACCAAATTGCTAACTGTTCAAAAAATATTTGTAAGAGTAGAAATATCCATAAAATATTTTAAATATGAGAATTATGATTCAATAGATTAAATGTTCAAATAATAAAATTTATTGAAATACAAAAATATCTTATGTACTAATTAGATTACAAACACTTAAAAAATAATTTTCTAATAAATCTCCCTTTTCACAATAACTAGAAAAAAATAAAACAAAAAAAAAAAATTTGATCAGTCCTTTACAAATCACTCCATCCAAACGTAGTTGTTAATTTAGAGTCACCCTACAAATTAATGGGGCTTGGGGGATCGCGAGATAGGGATTGAAGCCCAGACCCAGAGAATGAATTGAGGCTTCTTCTTCACAGAGGGATGGGATGTTTCTGAGGGTGGTTGCCCCTCTCTGTATATAGAGAAAAAGAAGTCGATGATTTCATCTCTATCTGCAAAAATCAACAACGCATTTGGTGGAGAAATTATTTTGGTGCTCCTGAAGCATTTTGGGTGTGTGTGTTTTCTGATCTCTGATCATTGTATCTGTCTGTCTGTCTGTCTGTGTGAAAGTTGGGTTGGGTTTATGTCCGACCCTTCTGCAACCACCCCTACATTCCAACTTCATCATTTAAGAGAGGCTGTGATGATAAATCTTCTCTTCTGAGTTTTCAAATCAGGAGTTGAGAGATTCGGATCCGTTTCATGGCGGGGCAACCCGGAAGCTCAGAGAGAGAGAGAGAGAGAGATAAGATCTGATTCTTCTCTCTTCTCTCTTCTCTCTTCTCTCTTCTCTCTCATCAGGCAACAGTTGTTGCAGCCATGGCGGAGTCAACACTGTTCTCACTTCTCAGTCTGGTATCAAAGCAGATCTGAGCCTCACAAACCCATACATCCTTGTATACATTTTTGCTTTTTATATTTTTGTTTTGTTTTGATTCATTAAGATATGTGAAGAATTTCAAGTGTTTGAGTAACATGGGGGCTAAATGGATTTTTGGGTTGAAGATGGATGAATGGAAATGGTAAAACAAAAATGTTAAGAATTTTAAAAATTTTATCACAAATTTTATCAAATATCTTATTGATTTAGTAAAAATTTTAAAATTTTTACGATCTTTAACATTAGATACGGTAGAATAGTCTCGAGTATCAAGTGATCATAAATTTCATTAATTATTATTTATTATAACTTTTTTATTTAATTATTTAATATAAATAATTAATAATTCACATTCTCACTCCTTAATTATGGAATAACCACTCATGGCTATTTCTTAAAAAGAATTTTTTGGTAGACAGAAACTTAACCCAAAAAAAAAAAAAAAAAAAAAAAAGCTAGCAGCAAGAATGTGAATTTTAAAGTTAAAATTAGAAGTTGCACTCTGTAGCGGCTTGAATTTTTCTGGAAAAAATTAATACTAATATGAATGTATAGATTTTGCGGATAATGTATATGTCATCTTGCAAGTAATATGGATGTATATTTTATGAAATTTTTTAAAATATAATTTTTTTATTCACGTTTCAAAAACTACAAATATTTTATTTTCAAAAATTTTCTTTCAACTGATTTAACAAAAACAAAAAATTTTACACAAATACTTTTTATAATATCAAAATAAAATTGGGAGATTTGGTTAAAGTCTCGTTGTAATAAAACTTTAATCCATTAAGAACAAATATTAAAAAAAAAAAATTAAAATTCAACACATATCACTATTATTAAATATTAAATTTTAAAATAATATAACTTTTGATTTAGTTATCGACTTGTAATAAAATTAGTATTTTTCGAATTATCTTATCAACATCTATCAAATAAGATTTATCTTGACTATGAAATTCTTAAAAAATATATAAAATAAAAATTATTGCCGTCGAAATTGATGTAAATAATAACATGTTATTCTATTTAACAGTAACATGTTATTTTGACAATATTGTTTAAGGAAAAAAAAAAGATATATTACTTTATCTTTACTCAATTATACACCTTCTCTTTAAATAATTTATGAAGTAAAATAAATTAAATTATTTTTTTTATTTCTAATGAAAAGATTTTGACTGAATTTCGCCATAAATTTATCATACTATCCTCAAATGCTTGTAGACATAATGATGTAGTATTGATTGACAGTGGGAGATGGCAGTGCAATGATTGGACAAAATAGTACTATTAATTAAAAGAAAAGAAAAATAAATGAGAGTTTTAATTAAAGTTATCATTAATGATGTGACAGTTGATCCCACTCATTACTACAGTATGTGTTATGTCTATTTTTTTTTATTTTGCCACATCATTAATGGTAAATTTAGAGCCACTAAATTAGTGGTCTCTAGCACCACTGAAAAGAAAATAAAAAATAAAAAAAGTAAGGTAAAAATAAATAAATAAAGTGTTTAACTTCATAATTAATATAAGGAAACTCAAATCATAAGTTGATTTCTAAATCTTTTAGGCTATTAGGTTCGACCTCTAATTTCATTGAGCCAAAAAGAAACAATTTATCTAAAATGACAATTATATGTTGAAATTAATTTATTTGTCAATCTTTTAAAATCATTCTATTTCTAGAAATCACCCAATTTGATTATTTGTTAAAATTCACCAATCCTATATTTCTGATTATTAAAATTCATCAAACTAATTATCTATTGAAATATGACAGATGTCATTTATTTATCATTCTATATGTTGAATATCACACATTGCTCTATCTTACCATCACAACTACCTGCTGCTGCCATTTGTTGGTCATTGTCGCTACCCATCGTTACTAGCGACTTTTCCGATTACATTTTTCGGCTAATTTTTTGGTGATTTTCGGTGTCGGTGAAATTTTTTATCGAATTTCGGCGACTTTTTCTAGCGTGTCATTATTAAATAAGATTTGAATTTAAATCTAATATCTCATATCCTTTTTGAGATGGACTTTTCAACAATTTGGTCTTAATAGTAAGGGTAATGCTATAGTGTGCAACTTACACCTTACACATTTTCGTGTTCACTTACACCTTACACTTACACCTTTTTTACCTTGCACTTACACCTTTTGTGTAAATGGCACATGGTATTATACATTTATTTCATTTATACCTTCCACTTACACTTACACCTTACACTTACACCTTTTGTGTGAGTGGCACATGATGTGCAACCCACTTACACCTTTTGTGGGTTGCACACTTAAGAAGAAGCCTAATAGTAAATATTTCTAAAAAAAAAAAAATTGTAGCTTATGTCATAGCATGTCATACGCTTTGTCAGTTTAATGGTTGATTGATAGATTGGGCTATGTATTTTTAATTAACTTCATAAGTGTATTTGTAATTTAATTTTTTAATGTCTTTTTATTGTTCAATTAGGAATAATAAAATTATTGAAATATAGTTTTTTCGATCTCTTGAATTACCACGATTGTATTTTAAGAAAACTAATTATTAATTTTTTTTCTAGACAAAAAATAAATAAATAAATAAAAATACGAATCCATTATTATATTAATCTACAACAAGTATAATTTTAAAAATAAATCATTAATATATCTATCATCTAATTAAATACTTATTAATGTGTAATTTGATTTTGTACATATATTTGACAAATTATACATATTTGTATAATTTATATTATTGAAATAGGCTCAAAGTAGGACTCATCGTGTACCAATAACATTCCCCAATCCAACTATGAATGTGAAAAAAGCCTTTTCCAAAAATTAAAAAATAAAAGGGAAATTACATATACCCCATTCGAGATTTGGCTAAATTACAAATACTCCTTGAGGTTTGAGAAATTATAAATTCTCCCTGAATGCTATATTTGCATAACACATTAGAGGGTAATTTGTTATGAAATTTAAACCTCAGGGGACAAATTGTTATAAAAATACAAACCTTAAGGGGCGGCATATAATTTTCGAAACCTCAGGGGTGTCTGTAATTTAGCCAAACCTCAAGAGAGGTATATGTAATTTGCCAAAATATAAATTTAAAGCAAAATGTATTTTATCACGCCAATTAGTATAAAAATATTAGGGGTACTTACCAATTAGTCCCGTTAACTAGACTTATTTACCTACAGGTCCTAATTAATAAATTTAACACTATAAAAATAAGAGAGTGATAAATTTATCACTAAAAATTTATTCATAAAACAAAGAGACTGATAAATTTATCA
This sequence comes from Camellia lanceoleosa, assembly GCA_025200525.1. Taxonomy (NCBI): domain Eukaryota; kingdom Viridiplantae; phylum Streptophyta; class Magnoliopsida; order Ericales; family Theaceae; genus Camellia; species Camellia lanceoleosa. The sequence goes on from CM045759.1 coordinate 56,784,907, forward strand.
CTATAAAATTATTCATAAAAAAAAAGACTGATAAATTTATCTTTATCACTTAATAAATTATATCAAATAGGACTTAATGGGTAATAAGTCTCCAAAGTAGGACCTATTGGGTAATAAGTCTCCAAAGTAGGACCTATTGGTAGTTTACCCAAAATATTACGAACTATCAAAATTTTGAATTTTGTTTTAGAAGTCATTTTGTGATTGTATATTTAAAATTAGTAGTATGTGAGTCACACACATAATAAATGTAAATCTTTTATTCATTTTTTTTAAAATAATTTTTTAAGTAATTTTTCTTTGTTACATTGCTGCAACTAGTAAGCTATGTAAAGACATTTATGAAGATTATTAGATATTTTGAAATATCACGTGACATTGTTTAGGTGATTTTTTTGTTAATGAAAAACTGTTGCATGTGCATCATACTTTGTTTCTTAATTTCTTAATAATTGTGTGTTACTATGTCAGAGTTATAAAATTAGGAGCATTGTTATTCAAATTAGAAAATTAGATTTATTTTTAAAACTTAATAATATAACAATTAATTTGGATATGTAAAATAATATTTTTTCTTATATCTTCTTTAATTATCAACCAATCATATCACTTATACATTATTATGTCTAAAAAATGAATCTAAAAAATATATTTATATATCATTTTTTTAAAATTATTTCTTGTTGGATTTGTTTTATAGTGTGGCCCAATAGCTTACATATATCTACATGTTTTAATTTATTTAGACTGCACAATTAGATAACGCCATATTATATATAAAGTTTAGTAATTAGAATTTTAATATAATAATTCTTCTAAGATAAGAAGGAAACCTTGATGGATTAGGAATTCTTCTGATAAGAGTTTATCTGGCCCTCTTCTCTTCTCTATATAAGGATGGGTGACTCCCCTTTCATATGATAAGTATTTTTCTATCACTCTAAGTTTTATAGTCATCCTAATTAAGAGAGACAGAAAGAAGAAGGTGAGACAAGAATTTAAGATTCAACTATTAAGGGTATTTTCTCAACTTCTTTAATTCAATGGCTAATAAAGGTATATTCGTTTTATTCTTGAGTTGTATTGAATTTAAGATCCTGTAAAGTTTAATTACATGTATTATTAATACTTACATGTGGTATCAGAGCTTTCGTTTTGCGAATTAATACACCTTGGAATAATAATATATTTATTATACTGGTTTTAATAAATGCTACCTTCGTTTTATTATCGGTATTGACTTTAAAATATTATCTCAATTTGTTTGAATTGATCAAACGTGTAATACACTTTTTGATTTTGTTATGCTATTAACATGCTGTTCATATCCCTTTACAATAAGTAATATGCATGCTTTAGTTTATTATTATATAATTATTATAATATTAGTGAAGAATGTTACTTCCTCCTGTATGCCATAGAATTGAATGATTATAAAATTATTTAGATTACCCATACACGGATAGCCAATGGCGTAATAGGTTAAGTCCATGAGCTTTAAGGGACCATACACTCTAAACCCACCCATAGTCAATGGCATTGGAACACATACAGCGCTATGACACCCTGAATGTTTAATTACGTACCACATAAATGTTTATAGTTATATAATTATGGGTGTATGTGATATATAATATTAAATAAGTACTAATAAATACAGAATCTAATTTAGCACGGGGTTATATGGGATTAATTATGGATTTTTAGTTAGGGCCAAATTAATAGAAATATGAAATTCTAATATTAGTTGGGTCAAATTAAAGTTAAAGATAGTAAATAAATAATAATAATAATAATAATATATGGAATGAAAATAATAATAATAAAATGAATAAGTTATTTGTGCTAGGTAAATTAATTTATCATTATGGTTATTAAATATATGACGAAGAAATTTATTAAGATAAGTTAAATACCAATTTTATTATTAAATACTAATTTTAATTAAGATAATAGCTTTAGATAAAAACGAATCGGTGGCAATCAAGTATAATCCTGCCATATTATTCGGCCATTAAAGAATTTGATTACAGATCAGCCGAGTGAAGAGAACGGGGAAGCCACCTGTACGTTAGGCTTGTGTAGAGGAGTAAGTACCTAGGGCTTAGCATGTTGAGTCAGCATGTATATGGTGTATAAATAGGAGTGGGGTGCTGTGTTGTGTGCGTGTGAAGGAAATAAGTGAAGAAAGAAAGAAAAAAACCGAGAAGGAGAGACTCGTTAGTGAGGGTAAGGAATCCATAGTGAGGAAGTTTTGATAATAAAGTAAAGCTAAGGGTTATAATTAAGGTGAGATATGTTATACCTTGATTTACCATTATATGTTTTACAAATGTTTTGAGTTACCATAGCTTATGTCAAACACGTTATATTTATTAAGTTATATAAATAAAAATTTTATTTATAAATATTTCAGTTACGTGGGTTACTTTCTAAACTCTATTTACTTAAAAAGAAACCCATGGATATGTTTGTTTAAAAATTAGTATATGTTTGACTATAGCCTTATAAACAATTATATTTTGTAAGTATTACCACGGGAGTCTCACGCCTTGGGGGACTTAAATAACCATTAGTCTCTATTTGACCACTTTGTGGTCCTCTGTTTGTCATGGATCCATTGACCTCTGTTCTGACTGTCACTTCTGTGACCTCTGTTCTGTTCTGTTTTATACCGTGGTTATGATTATTTAATTACATGATTTATGTACTCTGCCACTTTAAATAAATTGTCATTTTGCAAATGTTTTAGCCTAATTGATTATCCATGGATATTTTGCATTCCCTACACTTGGCATAACATTTCTCACTCTGCTGTGTGCTTATAGCTGTTACCCTTTCAGGTGACGAGATGTGAGGGAAATCCATAACCCTACAAAATGGAACCTGCATTTGGACTGATGATGAATCACTATTTTACTTTTCTTTTTTTTATATTTTTGCTTCTTTTTGTCTCTGTACGGGGCTGGTCACTGAATAATAAAATAATGAAAGCCCTAGAAATGTATTTTCTGTTCCTTAAATAGTAAGATGTAGTAGGATTTCTGTTTAATTATTTTTATTTGCTCAGCTTAAATTATTTCGAATGAGAATAAGTTAGTAAGTCGAGATTCTAACTCTAAGTCCCTGGGGTTAGGTCATGACAATTGCGTTTATGTAAGGCTTAGGCGTGAATGAACAGCCATATGCGTAAACCCATATGTAATAACCGGTGTTTGGGGCATAAATAAAAAGCAATTTATTGAATCATTCGGTCTATTAAAGAATTAGGATTTTACCTCATCTGATTATATACACTTATTGTTTATTATTGTTGATATTTATATATTTTCATGATTTAAATTTGATATCATGATATAATTTTATGACATTGAATATTAAATATTGGAGTGGTTAATTCATATTAGGTGTAATTCTTATTGACCATTATATGAGATATTCATGATTGTTATATTACATAATTTGATATATATTTATATATATTCATGTTTGTCCAGAGTTATTATTATCATATTGGTAATTGCAATCACATAAAAAAAATTCTAGAAATCATAAAATAGTAATTTCATTAAAATAGTGATTGAATTAATGATAATTAAATAACTCAAATTAATGAATAGAGAATATTGTTGGTTAGTTCCATATTCATAAGGTTTACTAATTTAGTAGTTGCCAAAGTGGCCTAGATTTGTAAAACTTATGAATATAGAACTATATAAAAGAATTGTTAAAACTGTAACATTAAGGTCAATAATATTCTCAATTGCAGTTATAATCAGGAGATTGAGACTAGCCCAAAAGAGAGTCACTTTCAAATAATTATGAACTGGGTAGGGTAATGTAATTTATGTAATTTGACAAATTAGAATTGAATATCCAAAGGTAACATGACTAGCTAAAAAGTTGCATAAATTACTTTAGACCTACATAAGTGATTCTTGTTGAGTGGACAATAGATATACCTAAGTTTTACCCAAAGGAAAGTCTTATGTGATATCAATAGTTCATCATTATAATTCTCAAAGCTTTAATATATATTGTTTATGCCTATTTCCATGTTACTTATGAGACCTTGTGTTAATACCTCTTAAGATCTGTCAAAAAGATAGTTGCTATCTAAAGTGGTTGGACTTAGAAGGGAGGCTATATTGACTCCTCTGACCTTCCTGAGATCTTACTTGGTTATTGACCAAAGGACTCTTTAGTGACGTTACCCTAACGCTTAAAGTAAAATTTGAGGCGTCACATGTTCTATCTTATTGCATTGAAATACTTAAAAGTTGTTAAAGATCGACAAGCGACTTGCTGACACTATTATGGCTGAATTGACAACAATGAAATATAATGGTTACCGAGGAGTTTAGGATCACATCCTCAATATGGCGACAAAGTTGCAAAGCTTAAAACTTTGGGATACAAGTTGATAAAACTTTCCTCATGCAGTTCATTCTCACCTAACTTCTATCACAATTCAGCACATTCATAATTCACTATAACACCAATAAAGATAAGTGGAGTTTGAATGAACTGACTAATATGTGTGTTCAAGAGGAAGTGAGGTTGAGGGAGGAAGGACGTCAAACTGCATTGGCTGTAACTCATGGAACTATAAAGGAAAAGAAGGGTAATTTTATAAAATCAAAGAAAAATTCACTCAAGAAAAAGAATGGGCCTGGGGAAGAAAATCAGGCTCAAAATGGTTTCATTGTCAAGTGCTACTTTTGTGGCAAGAAGGGACATATGAAGAAAGACTGCAGCAAGTGAAAGGCTTGGTTCGAAAAGAAAGGGATACCTCTTAACCAAGAAACCGAAGAAAAGTAAAAGATTTGTCTATATGGGGAACCGTCTCAAAGCTGAAGTTGTAGCTGTAGGAACCTACCGACTGATCTTAGAGACGGGTCATAAGATGGATCTAGAAGACACTTTTTATGTTCCTTCAATTTCTAGAAATTTAGTTTCGTTATCCAAATTAGATCGTGTTGGATATTCAGTTTTGTTTAGTTGTGGAAAACTCAATTTAATGTTTAATTCAATAATGATTGGTTATGGTAATTTATGTGATGGTTTATATAAAATTACCTTAAATCATAAGTTTGCACAATCATTAGTAACTCTACATTCGAATATTGGTTTAAAACATGGTCTAATTAATGAAAAATCCTTAATCTTATGGCATAGACGGTTGGGGCATATCTCTAGAAATAGAATTGAAAAATTTGTGAAGAATGGCATGTTGGAAAACCTAGACTTCACTGATTTTGAGATATGTGTGGATTGCATTAAAGGAAAGTAAACCAAACACACCAAGAAAGGTGCCACAAGAAGTAATGAGCTTCTTGAAATAATTCATGCAGATATTTGCGAGCCACTCAACATCCTATGTTTTAGTGGTGAAAAATATTTTATCACATTTATAGATGACTTCTCACGTTATGGATATGTGTATCTAATTCATGAAAAGTCTCAGGCTATTGACATCCTTGAGGTGTACATAACTGAAGTCGAGAGACAATTAGATAGAAAGGTTAAAATAGGGAGATCAGATAGGGGTGGTGAATATTATGGTAAATATGATGAGTCAGGCCAAAATCCTGACCCATTTGCCAAATTCTTAGAAAAGAAAGGCATTCGTGCTCAATATACAATACCTGGTACGCCACAGCAAAATGGATTTGTTGAAAGGCATAATCGTTAAAGATATGGTTAAGAATATGTTAAGTTACTCAATTGTACCTATTTCACTGTGGGGTGAAGCTTTAAAGACTGCAATGTATATCTTAAATATGGTTCCTAGTAAGGTGGTTCCAACAACTCCTTTTGAGTTCTGGACTGGTAGAAAACCAAGTTTGAGACATTTACATATTTGGAGTTGTCCAGCAGAGGCAAAAATCTTCAACCTAAAAAAAAAAAAAAAAAGATTCTATTTAAGAACAATATCTTGATATTTCATTGGTTATCCAAAAAAGTCTAAAGGGTACAAATTCTATTGCCCTAATCACAGTACGAGGATAGTGGAGACTGGTAATACTAGATTCCTAGAGAATGGTGAAATTAGTGGGAGTGAGAAAACACGAGTGGTGAATTTCGAGAAAATTAGGGCGGATGTCCCAACATTTGACCCTTATCGAAAAATTATTGTACCTCAGACTATTCCACAGGCTGAGGGAAACGAACAATGTAATGAAAATCCTTCACCACCTCATGTTTCATCACTTCATGAAGATACCACCATTGAAAATATTGTAGAACCACCACAACCGACAGTTCTGAGAAGATCTCAAAGGGAAAGAAAGCCTGCCATTCTAGATGATTACATGGTGTATCTACAAGAATCTGATTTTGATATTGGGATTAACAAATATCCAATCTCATTTTCACAAGCCATGAATAGTGATGATTCTATTAAATGGGTTAATGCTATAAATGAAGAGTTAAAATCCATGGAACAGAATAATGTTTGGGATCTCGTTGAATTGCCTAATAACTGCAAAAAAGTCAGGTGTAAATGGGTTTTCAAGACCAAGCATGACGCAAAAGGCAATATCGAATGATTTAAAGCCAGACTTGTTGCCAAGGGTTTTACTCAAAAAGAAGGCATAGACTATACAAAGGCCTTCTCTCCAGTATCTAAGAAGGACTCACTTAGAACCATCCAAGCATTGGTAGCTCATTATGACTTAGAGTTGCATCAAATGGATGTAAAAACTGCTTTTTTGAATAGAATTTGGATAAAGAAATTTATATGGAGGAACCGGAATGATTTGCAAAGAAAGGTAAAGAACATTTAGCTTGCAAATTAAAGAAATCCATATATGACCTTAAACAAGCTTCCAAGCAATGGTATTTAAGGTTTAATGATACCATTACCTCATTCGGATTTAAGAAAAATGCAGTTGATCAATGCATATATCTGAAGGTTAGCAGGAGTAAATTCATTATTTTGGTGCTATATGTGGATGACATTTTGTTAGCTAGTAATGACTTTGGCTTATTACATAAAACCAAGGAATATCTCTCCAAGAACTTTAAAATGGTCGATATAGGTGAGGCAAACTATGTTATATAACCGCTATGACTCACATTGGTGATCTGAAGTAATCACAGTATTATAGTTTTTAATATATCTGAACTTATTGCCTATTTTTAAAATTCGTGATCACGTGTCAAAGTTTTTAGTATGGAATCCAATGAGTCAAAAATTTTATAAATTGCATATTTTTTGGAAAACTCATAATTGCATTATAATTGGCTTAATGGGCCAAGTAGGAGAATGTTAGATTTATTTTCTAGTGTGGCCCAATTGCCTACATATATCTACATGTTTTAATTTATTTGGACTGCACAATTAGATAAAGCCAATATTATATATAAAGTTCAGTAATTAGAATTTTAATATAATCACTCTTCTAAGATAAGAAGGAAACCTTGATGGATTAAGAATTCTTCTGATAAGAGTTTATCTGGCACTCTTCTCTCCTCTATATAAGGATGGGTGCCTCCCCTTTCATATGATAAGCATTTTTCTATCACTCTAAGTTTTATACTCATCCTAATTAAGAGAGACAGAGAGAAGAAGGTAAGTCAAGAATTCAAGGTTCAACTATTAGGGGTATTTTCTCAACTTCTCTAATTCAATGGCTGATAAAAGTATATTCGTTTTATTCTTGAGTTGTATTAAATTCAAGATTCTGTAAAATTTAATTCCGCATTATTATTATGGTTACATATATTATTAATACTTACATCTCTTACATGATTGATTTATAGTACCAGATAAATATTGAAGGTGGGAAGTGATCGGAGATGATCATTCTGAGGATTAGATTCTTTTGTGGGGTGTGTTTGGCAATAGTATTGGGCTTGGTTTGATCATAACAAGTAGGGGTTTGCTTTTGGGGCCCGTTTGGAGTCAAGCTTTTTCATTGGAGATGAGCATTGTTCTGACTAGATGCTTTTCTTAGGTGTTTAGAATTTGGCTAGGTTTGATCATATAATTATGTTAATCGTTTAGGATTAGCGTCTATAACCTAACACTAAGTGGACCTTTCAAACACATCACCCTATTTATTTTTTCTTAAGGAAAAAAAACCTCAATAGAAAAGTGATATTGTGTCATTAGTATTATCATTCAATAATTTTTTATCTTTTACGCTCTATGGATATGTGACAAGCTAATTATATCTAAAAAATGAAATTGATCATTCACATCATGTAGCAATATTTTTTATTGGTAATACCACATCATCAGCCGTTACACTAAATTTTTACTTCTAAATAACTCTAAGTTCATTTGAGGGTTGATTAAATATATTGACCCGCACAAATTTAACAAAATCATACTAAGCCTTCGTTTGGGAAGTGGGTTGACATTTTGGCTTTTTGACTTTTTTGGCTATTTTAGCCTGGGCTAAAAAGTTTGGTTTGGGAAGAACTTTTTGGGTTTTTGGCTTTTTTAACTTTTTTTGTGAGAGAAGAATGTAATGATTATGGGTTGGATGTGATGTTTTGTTTTTTGTGGCTAAAATAACCTATTTTGTCTTTTGTGACTAAAATAGCCAAAAAAGTCCACTTTAGTTCTTCCCAAACGGACCCTAAGTTTTTTAAAGTTTTAATTCACATTAAAGTTAGAATCCCTCTTTCTATTACTAGTTTGTTATTGTATCAATAAAAAAAATGATATTATTGTATCGTTTACAGTAAAATTAATATTTATTTTTATTTATGCTTCCAAATTAATTACAATAATTTTAACTTACTAAAATGGATGTTAGTGTAATTACACTAACTTTATAGAGCTTATTGTACTCAATATAATTTATCATTTTTATTATTTGAAAATGATAAATTACATTAATCTCTCATGAAATTTGAAAAAAATACCAGCAGCCTTACAATTTTAATAAAATTACATTAAATTCTCTTTCAATTTTAATGCATATGACACTAAACTTATTTTTATCAATAATTCATTAGTCATGTGAATTAAAAAAAAATGTAGAGTATATTGCCATGGCAATCCAATTAATTATATTGGTTGGGTTTAATATTAATAAATCGGGTCTTCAGAAGAAACAAATAATACCATTAAACAACAATAAATTATTCTATCTGAGTATCTTCTCATTCTACAACAATTACAACAATATATATGTAATGTCCTGAAATAAATACTATAAACTATCTAAGACGATAAGTAAATAGCAATATAAATTAGAGTATAATGTACTTCTATAACATAAAATTCAGTTATACAAAAGGGTAACACATGCGATATACATCCATAAATGATACATCCTGAATCTATAGCATGTGTTACCAAGCAGTAACAAGAAATAAAAGTTAAATAGATAAGAAATACCCTAAAAACTTACAACTTTCCAAGATAGTTCTTGGTTACAACAAAAGTGGACTTTAGGGTCAATACATTTAAAGCCCTTGGCTGTACAAAAATGAACACAACAAAAGAAGCTCTTGCTCCAACTCCTCCCAACTACTGTCTTGGCGGAGATATATCACTTGCACCTGAAAATGATTTTTTCCAAATAGGGTGAGCCAAAGTCTAGCAAAAATAATCTAATATAATATATGAATTTTAATAAAGATATAAGTGTGATATGCACATACGATGTCCGTGATAAAATCATCTATAACTCTTTTACAAAATCATATTGCGTCGAACTTATATAGCGATCCATTTTATCTCCATTCATGAGGCATTTACATTTTATTCAGACAACTAAACTGAGAATACAACCTAGTGGGTCTCTAACTAACACAGCCATTATACAAATACTTCTATTTGTCATTTTACAGATATTTCATCTGCGGGAATCGGCACCCATGTATACTCGTGGTTTTCAGGACTTTCACCCTAGACATTTCAGCCAACTTAATTCAATAGAGTACATCCCCTTTCTTCTCACAAATATGGAGTACATCCCATTTCTTTTGCCAAACATCATACATTTACAATGTATTAAAGATGTGACAACACTCAATGCAAATGGATAAGAAATTAGATTCAATTCACATAATTCTCAGGTAATTTCTACAACAATCACATCTATCCACCACTGATAGTCCAAAATAGATATTTCTAAACAGATATACGATCTCCAAGACAGATAAACTATCCAAATTTCCATAATTCAGTAATAGTACACATCCAACTCCACTATGTATATAAACATCCATCCAATTTCACATTTCCAAAACCAATTCCATTTATTTGTACAAAATGAATATTTGAGGCATTTTAGGGCAAACTCCATTTTCTTCCAAAATCCAACTCAAGTATCAAAATCAACAATTTTATTACAACACAACCTCATATTCACTACCATAACCATTTTCAATGCATCCATTTGTAAACCTTTTTTTTTTATTTTAAACCAAAATCCTAGGTTTGTTCAAAATCTTCCAAAATCACATTATTATTTATACAAAATAAATAGCTAAGTTAAAAACCATAGAAGAGTGTAGAAAATCCCTACCTTAAAGCTAGAAGACGAGCAAAGCAAGGAAGAAACTCAGATGAAGCCAAAACCCAACTCTATTCGGATGAAAACGTAGCCCTTGAGATGCTCTACCTTTTTAATATAGATACACAGGTAAAGAAACCACTAAATCTAGGTGAAAATGTAGAGAGAGTGTGAGATTTAGAAAGAGAAACTCTAGATCTAGGGTTTTTGAAATGTTTTAGAGAGAGAAAGAATGAAATGAAAAAGTGATATAAGCTGTCACTTTTATGGACTGAAATACATACAGTCCGCTTGAGCGCAAGAAGTGATGCTCGAGCGTCCAAACACAATAAGTTGTTCCGCTCGAGCACAAAAAGTGGCACTCGAGCGTAGATTACACACTCATAGTAGTTTTGTAGACAGCAAACCTGTGCTCGAGCGCAAGAAATGCCAGTTGAGTTGAGACCATTCGAGCACAAGAATAACTGCTCGAGCGCAGAATACACTCTCCTAGTAGTTTTGCAGACCTGCAAAAGTACTGAGAATTCACAAAGCCCGCTTGAGCGCAAGAAATGATGCTCGAGCTGAAGATAAAATTCTCGGCACCCAAGATTGCTTATATGACAAAAAATAATTGAACAAATTTGAACTTAAAACTAGAAATTACCTACCAAAGATATTGACTACTTATATGATAAAAAATTGGAACTTAAAACAAACCTACAAAATCAAAATAGTTGAACAAATTTTACCTATCACCTAAGACAATCAAAATTTTTAATTATTGGATTGTGACACAATTCTAAAATTTTAGAGAAAATTTAATTTTTTACATCTTGGTCTGACACACCTATATCTTAAAAAATTTGTAATATGTACCCTCCGAGATAGATGACACCATGATTATGATGATTCATTACTAGGTGTTATTAAATCTAGTCTTGTCCATGAACCTATTTACTTTGAATGTTTTTCCATATTTTGAAGTTTCTTTAATTGATTCTACTATCCTCAAAACTCTTACTCTTAATATCCAAACCAAACATTATAAGATGGATTCTCCTTCTTTTAATATTATGGTTTGTTACCGTGTCCAATGTATCAAATAACGAGCAAAATTCTTACCTTTATTATGTTTACCAATTCCAACTGCATACAAAATTGTTGAGACGGACGCAAGTGATGTTGGCTATGGTGGAATACTTAAACAACTTTATTGAGGTAAGGAACAATTAGTTTCCTTTACCTCCGCCATATGGAAATGACTACAAATATGATATTCTACTATTCAAAAGAAATCTTATCTATTGTTTCTCGCATTAAAAATTTTGAATCCAATTTACTCAATCAAGAATTTTTTTTATTATGTACTGATTGCAAGGTTGCCAAAAAAAGTTCTTGAGAGGGATGTTAAGAATATTGTTTCTTGACAAGCTTTCGCTCGATGGCAAGCTGTTTTATGTGTTTTTGATTTTCAAATTGAATATATTCGTAGTGACTCTAATCTCTCCCTAACTTTCTTGTGAATTTTTGCAGGGATCTCTAGACGTCTCCACATCAAGACCATTTTATGTGTTTTACGTACCTTTCTTCTCATACTGATAATTGGAATGATTGGGTCTCGATGAGAAACCAACCAATATAAAAATTGGCTCTTAATCATTGGACAAATGATAGCCATCACTTGGCAAGACAAATTGGGTCTCGAAGATTGGACAATATTCTGTTTTTCGTTTCAAAATAGATTGATGTGTTTCTCGATGAAAAACCAACCAATATAAAAATTGGTCTTGATGTGCATTCTGGTTTTATCTACGCTTCTTCCCATTGTAATTTTCGTGGTGAATTTATTAATTTTCTTTTTAATCGTAGCAATGTGTTGACAATTATTGATAATTGATTGGCCAGATGCAAGAGATAAGAGTAATCGTAAATTAGCTAATTCTTCTTGTAAATCAGCAATATATAGAATAATATCATTAATTTCAAGACACAAATAAGAAATTAAAAGCATAATAAACAATACTTATATTTGAAATGAGAAACTAGAATACAAAATTAAAGAAAACTTACAATGCGTCACAATCGTGGAAGCAAATTGGACACAACATTCACTAAGTACATTCACACTCGTAAGAACACTCAAACTTAAGCACACTCAAACTACACACTCAAATTTGTTCACACTATAGTTGATATTATACAATAGTCTTTGATATTGTGAAAAACGTGTCTTAATCTGAAGAATGGCTAGCTTTTATAGATGTAGAAGTCCGGATTTGAAATGCATTGGTGTCCGGGAGGAATATGCTTTTCTTTGTCCTTTGAGCATTATTAGATTGCTTTGTCGGTGGTGAGAGTATTATTGTTCTTGAAAGCATCATTGGATTTCTTTTTGTGGTAGGGAATTCACTTTATGAGTTGGCTTGCTTTGTCTTGCTTTGTCCTTGTTGAGTTGGCTTGTCCTTGGAATCATCTTTATTGAAATTATTGTACTGATATTGCAGAAGTCACGTGATTTATAAATTGTTAAGATCCACACCTTGACATATGTCTAAGTAGTCATCGTCAAGGTGTTGGGTAGGAATCCTTGGGGATGATGTTGTTGAATTAATGGGAGAAGATATTTTTGGTGATGAAATTGTTGGTGGTTTGGCCTTGGTGAGAATTGAAGGAAGGGTTTCTAGTACAATATCCTCATTAGAGTGACTTTGCATCTGCCATGAGAATCATTTTCATTTTAATGGCCTTTCTATATTTGTGTTCAAATTCAGATATGGAAATTGAGGGAAATTTCTCCTTTAATTTATGCTTTAATTCGGACTTAAAAGCATTATAATCAAACGATTTGTTGGATTTGGGACTAGAGGACATGACTGAAGGGGCATGATACACTGCGCACTTTTTCTTGTGATTTTTATAAAACGAAAGTAATTGATCTGGGTATTGTTCTGATGAAATCTTATAATTTTTCTACCATTTGGATGCAATCTGGCTAGCAAGGAAAGTAGTATTGACAACAACGGAGAGAGTATACTATCACGCCATAATCCATGGAAATTTAAAATCAATGGTGAAATATAAAAATTCTGGATAATGGGCATTAACCTCCTTTTGATAAATATGGTAAGATTCTTTGAGAGGTTCCGGTAAAGCATCAAATTGTAGGCCAAATTGATTCCACCACTACTAAAAAATTGACTTTTTATGGCACTACATCGATGACATACAATAAATGCACACCGTAGTTTCTCACTTTTATGACTTGTTTTTTTTACACGTCGTAAATAATTTTTCAACCACGGCATGTCTATTGTGCATGTTGTGAATATATCAACTATACACGACGCACATACGCCAGCCGTAAAAAATATTGTACTTTTCACAGCGCACATACAACGCCTTCTGTTAAAAGTATTACACCATTTACGACACACAATTACTATTATAAAAGGTATGACAAAAAAAAAAAAAAGTAGCGCCAATATAAAAATTTTGACTGCCAAAAAAAAAAAAAAAAAAAAAATTACCAAAAAAGGAAACAACCAAAAGCCCTAACTATTTCTTCCCAGCATAATCTGTGCCCTCTCTCTCTCTCCCTCACTTCACCACGACCACAGCAGCAACTTTGCCTCTTCTTTTTCGTCGATACCCATACGCCTCACCACCGTTGCTGCTCCTCTCTTCTTAGCGACCCTTCGTCTACATCTCGGACTCATCTGCAAGTGGTGGCTCCATTTGTAGAGCACCGAGCGGCGCAAGCTTGCCGTCCGCATCGGACCCCACATGCTTCGCAAGATGGCCGCTCCCTTCACTCGCCTCCAGAGCTTGCTGGAAGCAATTAAATCTTCAGATGTAAGCTTCTTTTCGACTCTTAATTGTTCTTTCATTTCTTAATCACTTTGGTTAGCTCTTTTGTTGTAGTTTACACAAGCACACAAGTATTTAGCAGGCTTAATTGCATTAATTAACACAAAAATTGAACTATTGTTTCAATTTATGGATTGATTCGTCGAAATCTCGGCAATCCGTATGCATTTATGGAGTTATGATTACTACTATGTTAGGGTTTTCAAGGAATTAATTCAAGCAACTTCATTGTTTATACTTCATTAAACTTTTGTGTAATTCGATAGTTGCAATGAGAGACTCATTTTTAAAATCCTTAAAAAATATATACAAAAAATAAAATTGAAATTTGTAAAGTTTTCAGTATGGTTTTCATTTTCATTTGTTTGGTTACCAAGAAAAAAAGAAAAGAAAAGAAAAAGAGATATGTTCAATTTTTGAGTCCTACCTTCTCATTGTTTTTCTTTCACCTGTGTATGTTATATTTTAATGCCATGTGCTTTTTGGAATTTTAATTGTGTTGTGCAATTTCAAAATGATTTATATATGACATTTGGATTACAATAGTCTTCCTTAGATAAATCTACCATTCCCTGCTAGCAGGTTTTCGGCCGCTTAGTGATGAGTGGTATTAGCTAACCCCCTTGAAAATATATATATATATTTAATTATTTTAAAAAATAAAATAAAATCATAGAGTTGTCAATGCCATTTCTCACCAATGAAAACATTGGTTTCAACCCCCAAATATCTATATTACATTTCACAACAACTTTTGAAAATGTTGTGGTTATGGTTTATTCCATTTGAAAATTCAATGATTAGATTTGTTTTGGTTTCTTTCCGACAAAATGTTATTTGCTTGAAAGAGCATAGTCAATGGAATTAATTTGGATATCCAATGATAAGAATTCAACATTACATTTTGTTTTATATACCAATAGCTTGCCCATGTAGAAGTTAAGAAGGCATGGGACTTGATATGATTTGTTCAAATTAAGTTCTAAATTAAATGGAATTGTAATTTGGTGACGATTTTTGTTCTTTTACCACATGCAAATTGATTGCATGTGCACTTCAAATTGACTATGTTATTCTTTCATTTAGTTCTACTAGACAAAATGAAGTTATTATGTCATGTTTGAAAATATGAATACTTGTCAAGATCAATTGTAAAAATTCATGTATTTGCATGTCTTTTTGTTAAAAAAATAGTATTATATTTTAAACTTCTATTTTATTTATGATTTGAGAAGTTTAAATTAGTTTGTTGATATATTAAAAATATGTAATGCATATTGGTAAGTTGAATTTTCTACAGGATTTGTTGAATTTATGCTTTTAATTGTCACCACTGACCAAAATTTTTGGAGTCACCACTATCTCCTAGCATGAATTTTAGTTAATAGTGGTCTTTCGGTAACCTTTTTTATTTAAAAAATTGAATTTCTGTAACATTCTGGATTGTGTTTATAATGAAGCCACAATTATAGTGTTGAAGAGACCCATTGGAAAATTGGTGGTCAGTGTTCTCTACCGTTTCCTAATGTATTGAATAGTTAGTTGGTTGACATACATTAATGGAAATTAATTGCTGAATAACAAATGCTGAATGTGTATACACTTGTTTACGGTCTTCGTCTTCAAACCTCAAAGGAATAAAGAATTTTTTTGATAGTTTATGCAGTTCTTTTCAATTGGAAGTAAACTAGTACATTGTTAGCAAGTTGGCTTCTGTGCAATTTAACTATGGCTGTTTCATTGGGTTCAATTGATGCAAAAACACTTGTAAGACTACTTACAATAAAACTATGGACATGGACAAAATTTCTAGAGAATTGTTGCATTACGCTTTGATCAAATTATTTTAAGGGGACAATATTAACTAGCATGGCAAAATCTTTCATGGAACTAATTTGGCCTTTGTGCACAAAAGCATATAAATTAGAGAGTTCAAATATGAATAGGGATGTTCAAACTAAGGACATTATTGATGCTTCCCCTGCATTTTCTAGGGATGAAGTAGGAAATTTGTACAGCTTGCTTCCAAATCTCTAATGATGATGTTGGGGTTTGCCACTTTCTCTTGCTGTAGACAAGTGTTCATTCTCGGCATTGAACTAACAACAAATAGGAGAGCTTATGATGAGCTACTAGTATGTCTAATGTAATTAGGTTTTGCATTCTTCGATTTCAGGCCACCTCTAAGCCTTGAATGTGTTTTGCTGAATGATGCAGAGCCAGAGTTGGATGTCCTGATATGTGACTACTTGAAAGGTTTTAATTTTGAACCTTTACCTCAACTCATCCATATATTTTCATCTTGTTCTTTTAGCTGTGTGATTTCATCTCCATATGTTGCAAAGTTTTTTTATTTGCCACTAGAGTTGATTTGGATAGTGACTTGTCTGTATTAATTTCATTTTAGTTATAATCTGTGGATTAGAATTTAGTTGAAAACTCAGATGGAGATGTATAAAATCTGTATTGAATCATGTGGGTGACAAAACTATAATATATGTAATAGAATGTAGGTGAACTCTGTACCATGTCATGGGATGGACTGCTAGTCTTCCCCTCAAGTTTACTCTTGTTTTCATCCTGTGATGAAGAAAGGTTAATAGCCCAAGATTCCATCTTATTAAGAGTGGAAGAAATTGAAGTTTGAGTCTTGTCCTTACTAGGACCCTACCCATAGCAACCTTTTCCTTTTTTACTTCCTCACATGGGTGAGCAAAAATTTAAAACTTCAAAAAGTTTGGTGCTGCAAAGAATGGTTTTAGTAAAGCTTGGACTGTAAAATTAAGTAACTATGCTCCTCTCATCTTTTAAGAAATCAAGAACCAACACTTACGGAAAAAGAGTAGTAGCAAACAAAAAGGAACCCTTTCCATAAGGGTTGATGCTTAGTGAAATGTTAAAAGTTTGCATTTCCAAGCATTGGGATACATGCTCAAGTTTGAGAACAGCCATTTTGATTTATTTATTTTTTTCAATGATGTAAAGATTAGATCTTATATCTAGTCTTACTTTTCATAGAACATTTCATTAATTGGGCCCAACATTGAACAATGTCCTTTTCTGTATGGGACATGCACATTTTTTTTTTTGGTTCCCATTATGCAAGGGAAGTGCTGGTTAGAAAGGAGCATGATGAATTTGAAATTCGGTCCACATTTTTTGTTTTTGTTTTTATGTATTTTGTTGATGCTTTTTGATTCCCGAGTTGCTTTCACTACAATGACACAACAAAAGATAGCTAGCTACAAACTTAACATGCTCTAAAGACGAAGGTCACCAATCCCACAGTAAGCACACTCATAATTAAAATACTTAGGGCATGGTTTTATCCACACAATTACTACACCCACCAAACAAATTTTCTCAAGTATAATAGAATCATAGAACTTGCCCTGAGGAATTTTTTGTTGTCCAAAACTTTCAATTATTTGAACTTTGGTTATTGACCTTCAAAATAATATAATACTTAGTTCCATAACCATTAGTACTTTGGTTATTGACCTTCTTATATGTTTCTTCTCTTTAAATTTTTTTTTTTTTTTTGGATGTAATATACGGTGTTTGGATGTATTTTTTTAATCTCTTCTAAACTATTCTATGTTTTCTCTTATGTTGGTGTGAATAGGTGATGCTTTTGGTGTTGGAAGGACTATATTTGCTTTTAGGTAAGAAACATCCTCTTTTTTCTGTTTTGATTTTTATATTTATTTATGCTTTCCTATACTTGATAAGCACGACACTGTTATGAAAAGAGTAGAGTTAAAATTCCTGGGATATGGTGCCCTTTATGTGTTTGGTATTTTGTGTGATTGAAAAGATCAAGGCTGGTTTGTCATGATTTTTCTGAATGAATGTTAACTTTTTTATTTGGTACTGTTATTTTG
The DNA here is from genome assembly GCA_025200525.1 of Camellia lanceoleosa. Lineage (NCBI taxonomy): Eukaryota > Viridiplantae > Streptophyta > Magnoliopsida > Ericales > Theaceae > Camellia > Camellia lanceoleosa. The sequence goes on from CM045759.1 coordinate 56,803,121, forward strand.
TTTGAAGATTCAAAATTTGGTTTGCTTGGCAAGGCAAAATTTTTCAAAGAGAAATGCCCAAAACAAAGGCAAAATATTGTTTTATGTACTAGTACAGATTGTCATAAAGGCAGATGTGCTAGTTATTTGACAATGTCCCATCTTGTCTATGGAAATTGTTAGCAATTAAGATATTTGGTTTTTGGTGAAATAGAATTGTAATATACCCAGGAACCAGTCTTTTGGGTTCCCACAAAATAGAATTGTTCACTCTCATTTAATCATTCTTTTGGGTTCCATATTAATATTAATACATAAATAAGGTAATGGTTTTTTTTATTTTTATAATTAACCCTTTGTGGCATGGTAGAGCTATCAATTTTGATTGTTTTGTGCCATTGTTTTGTGCCATTATAATGACTCCTTTGTGATAAAGATGTAGCAGTTTATCATTGTTTTCAAAGGCTTTTCACATCTATTGCAATTGAGTAGAATGTTTAGTGTGTACATTTTTTGTTAAATAATTTGCAGTTTCCTTCACCATTCTTTCATATTGTTGCTTGGTACTGTTTGTAATAACATAGTTTCTACTATTATTCATTCTAATTTCAATGATTTGCATCAATTTTATGTTTTATCAGATGGAAACAATGGATGCATCAATTCCTGAAACCAGATTAGTAGAGGGCACAAGCCAAGTGTCAGGAATTTCCTACTACGAAGATATGGAAGGCACAAGCTGAGTGTTGATGTAATTAAATCAGCTTATGATGGTGCACTGACAAGAAGATATTTGGGTAAAATTTTGTATGGTTTAGAACTTAGTGATACTGTTTTTTGGATGATTTAGAACATTTTTGTAATATCCTTGTTCTGTAGTATGCTAATTGGTCCTTAACATGAATATGATTATGTGTTTGATATGATTTTGTGTGCCATTATGTGAAAATATGTGGTTTTGAATTTCTATCTGTTCACTGTAGGAATATCTGTTTGATTGTTTGCGTTGGAAATTAAATTGAAGGCCCTATCGGCCACCGAAACCGAAATTGGTCGCGCCATTGTGATTGTCATAATTTTTAGAGCTTACGGTAAAGTTTAATTGAAAAATTGATTCGGACCAGATTAAATTGATTGAATTGATGAATTAGTGCCCAATTATTTATTATTATTAAATTGGAATTAGTGGGGCTTTATATAAAGGGTTATATACACTCTCATGGTTTCTTTTTGAGCTCAAAATCTGAGATATACATTTGAGAGGGTGAGAAGGCCGGCTATAGAGAGAGAAGGGAGAATTGTGCAATTTTGGCCTTGAAGCTTGATAACTTTGAAGCTATACTCAAGAATTTGCTATTGATTGGAGAAATTGAGCCTCTAGGTAGGTAATTGATCTTGAATTCAAGTTTGTATAATGGTCAAGAACATGGATTAAATTTATTATAAGGAAATTGAGTTGATTTTGTTGTATTTGAAGTCATGGAATGCATGCATGTGCATAATAGCCATGAATTTGTATAGTTGAGTATGAAAAATATGATCCATGTAGAATTGTGGCTAGAATCCATGCTTGTGACCACCATTTGTACAATTTGAGTTGAAATGGAAGTTATATCTCACATGTATGTACCATTCATAAGAAGCAAGAGCTTGAATGCATGAAATTGTTATGTTGAAAGTGAATTTGGTGTAGATTGGGACATGCATGTGATTAATTTGTGAAATTGAGCTCTATTGTGTTGTAATTTGGTGTTGGTACCATGTTAGTATATGATTATGTGAAGTTTAAGCCAAAAGCATGCATCTAGAACCATTGAATGTCGAATTGGAACTCAAGAACATGTTCTGGAAAACTCAAAAAATTTGATGTCCGCTTGAGCGAGGAAATCGCTGCTCGAGCGTGAATTTCGTGCTCCTAGTATTTTTGCAGACTTGCATGTTCGTTCGAGCTGGGAAGTTCACGCTTGAGCGGAGGGCTATGTAGGCAGACCTTCAGCTCGAGCGCCAGACTTCACGCTCGAGCGTAATTTTGATGCATCCAGCACTTTTGCAGACCTCATGGGTCAGCTCGAGCGGGATAGTCCATGCTCGAGCGAGGACCCTATTTTCTGAAATTTTAAAAAGACATTTTGAGTTTCGTTTTTCGTCCTCTTTCACTTCTAAGTACTCTTAGGCATGCATTGAGCATTTTAATTGAGTTAAAGAGATAAGAATGAAGCCTAAAGAGGAAAATGTGAATTTAGAACGGATTGAATTGTTGTGACCCTTTTGTATTTACGGAATGTGTAGGGTCGAGCTCTAGGGCAAACCAACCAACCAACCAATCACCGTGAATAATATTTTAACAAATATATCTGAAATATGTTGTTGTCCAAATTACTTACTTCTATGTAAGTTTTATAAGTTCGTTGATTCGATTGGTGGACAATCTCGCTATGCAAATGAATGGGCCAGAGGCCATTTTGATAAGAATGAATGGATGGGCCAGATGCCGTTTTGACATGAATGAATGGGCCAAAGGCCGTTTTGACACGAATGAATGAATGGGCCATAGGCCGTTTCGACATCATTAAATGAATGGGCCAAAGGCCAGTTTGATACGAATAAATGAATGGGCTAAAGGTCAGTTTGACATAAATGAAAATATGAATTGGGTCCAAGGCCGTTTGAAGCATGTTGTTCTACATACCGTTTATATAACTCCTTTATTTGATATTATTCACTAGGCTTTTGCTCACGCTCATTCATGTGTTTGTAGGTGAGCCAAGAGAAGTCCAAACCCAGCCCCAGTGAAGTCTGTGAAAAACAACAAAGGTTTTGAAGAGTCAGCCCTTGCATCTCACGCACGAGACCCATCTTCGCCTTTTTGTTATCCTGTTTTATTTTGTCATGAGGGCGAAGTCTTTGAATATGTTGTATATAGTTTTCTTGGGTTGACTTAGACTTATATGATCATGTATGTACAGAACCTTGTGTAGTACATATTTTGTTGTGAGTTATTAATATGCATATGTATGGTTTGTTATGATGTGCTATGTAAGCACAGCTCTATGGACAAAGTTTTAAACTGTTTTCATTTGCCCCCATTAACTCTGTTAACATACATTTGGTTTGGTTTGAGGCCGTAGGTAATCTCATGATTACTGGCCGGTTATGTCCTCAACCCACGGGGACGTGTTCGAGTCATGACAGAGTGGTATCAAAGCACGAGTTAATAACTCACACACTTGTCCAAAAGAGCAATAAGCATCTAGAAAAGATCTAGGATGCACTCATGTGATAAGTATGAATTTGGAAGCATCGAGAATATGCTTAACTGTTTTGATATGAACGATTATGTGCTATAAGTTTGTGAATTGCTTGCATTGCAATTGTTTGAATATGTGTGCTTTCTAGTATATGCATATTTGTGTATCTTTTGTGTAAAGTATAATGTAAGTTCAATCAGATGATGAGAACAAGAGGTGATGAGATAGATGAGTCATTTACTGCCAGAATAGACAGAATGGAAAGATTGATTCAAGAAATGGCAGAAATGTTGAGGTAACAACAGGAGTGGCAACAACCACACCCTCCACCTCCACCTCCACCTCCACCTCCACCTCCACCTCCACCTCCGGCACCTCCTGTGCCAGATAATCAGAATGACGATCGAATAATAGCACTCACCAAAGAATTCAAGAAAATAAAACCACTACAGTTCCACGGGGGACTAGATCGTTGAAAGCCGAAGCATGGGTCCTCGGCATTGAGAAACTGTTTGAAGTGTTCTCGTGTTCAGAGACACAGAAAGTACTTCTAGCCACTTTTATGCTAGAAGATGAGGCAAGAAGATGGTGGATGTTAATGCGAGAAAATCATAAAGATGTTGATTGGGTGAAATTTTTAGAGATTTTCTACAACAAGTACTTCCCACAATGTGTTCGGGATAGGAAAGTAGCAAAGTTCATGGAACTTAGGCAAAACAGCATAACTGTAGTTGAGTATGAGGCTAAATTCACTGAATTGACCAGGTTTGCACCACATGTAATTGATACTGAGTATAAGAATGCGAGACATTTTGAAGGTGGATTTCGAAGTGATATTTTAGAAAGAGTGAATGTCTTGAAGCTGGAGACCTACATTGGGGTGCTAGACAGGGCCATCATATCAAAGGCTAACATAGCTAGACAGACTAAGTCAACAACTGACTGGAAGAGTAACAAAAGGCAAGACTTCTTCTTAAAGAAGAAATTTTCGAAAAAGCAAAATACGGGCTCCTCAAATATTTCAAATTCTTCCCGAGACACAGCTCCCATGTGCAATATTTATAGCAGAAAGCACCGTGGAGTTTGTTACCGTGTGTCAGGAGCCTGTTTCAAATGTGGGAAACAAGGGCATATGGCCCGAGATTGTAATCAGAATGGTGGAAAGCTAGCTGCTAGCTCAACTGCATCGATCCCAAAGCCGGGCAATACTTTGAAGTCTGCTACCACCGGGGATACTGTGAGACAGGGGAGAGTTTTTGCACTTGTTCCGGGTGATACACGGAATGCCAACGCAGTAGTCTCAGGTACCATTTCTATATGTAATCAGAATGCTTTTGTGTTAATTGACTCTGGATCAACACACTCGTTTGTAACGTGTGCATTTGGATCTAGACTGAATAGACCTTTAGAATTACTGCCATATCTACTATGTGTGTCTGCATCATCTGGGGAATCTGTATTGTGTGAATTTATATACCGGTTTTGTGATATGCGTGTTGAGGATGCTATTCTATATGTAGATTTGTTACCCTTGAACTTTAGGCATTTCGATGTAATTCTGGGCATGGATTGGTTGATCAAATATTGTGCCACCATTGATTGTGTGATAAAACGAGTTTTGTTTAAACCACCAAAACATAAGGAAATTGTGTTTGTGGGTAATGGGGTAGTGCTTCCACCTTATTTGATATCTGCAATGAAAGCATGTAAACTGATCAGGAAAGGGTGACAAGGTTATTTATGCTATGTGTTGTCTAAACAATCTGTGAATGTTAAATTGAATGATATCCCTATTGTTAGAGAATTTCTAGATATATTTCCAAATAAATTACCAGGGGAATTGGTAGATAGGGAGATAGAGTTTACTATTGAAACTGTGCCAGGCACCCAGCTCATTTCTAAAACTCCCTACAGAATGGCTACTGTTGAAATGAAAGAATTGAAAGAACAGTTGTAAGACTTGCTTGACAAGGGGTTTATTTGACCTAGCACTTCGCCTTGGGGTGCACCAATATTATTTGTGAAAAAGAAAGATGGAACCCTACGCCTGTGTATCGATTATCGAGAATTGAACAAGGTAACAATAAAGAATAAATATCCCCTACCTCATATTGATGACTTATTTGACCAGTTGTAGGGATCACATGTGTTTTCTAAGATTGATTTAAGGTTCGGGTATCATCAGTTTAAAGTTAAGGCAGAAGATGTTGAGAAAACCGCATTCAGAACGAGATATGGACATTTTGAGTTTCTTGTTATGCCATTTGGTGTGACTAATGCTCCGGCAATATTTATGGACTTAATGAACCGAATTTTTAAAACCTACATTGACGAATTCGTTGTGGTTTTTATTGATGACATTTTGATATATTCTAAAGATAGACTTGAACATGAATATCATTTGAGAACTGTCCTACAAATACTTCGGGAAAGGAAATTATTTGCTAAGCTAAAGAAATGTGAGTTTTGGTTAGATGAAGTTGTTTTCTTAGGGCATGTTATCAACAAAGAAGGGATTTCAGTGGACTCACAGAAAATAGAAGCAATTGTGAATTGGCCCACATCGATGAATGTAACAAAGGTCCGCAGTTTCATGGGCTTGGCCGGGTACTATAGGAGGTTTGTGAAGGACTTTTCAAAATTAGTTGTGCCTCTTACCCAATTGACACGAAAAGGGCAACCGTTTGAATGGAATGACGAAAGAGAAGTTGCCTTTCATGAATTGAAAACAAAATTAACCACTGCACCAATTTTGACACTACCTTCAGGTATGGAGAATTTTGTAATTTTCAGTGATGCGTTTTATAAAGGTTTGGGTTGTGTGTTAATGCAGAACGGAAAGGTTATTGCTTACGCCTCCCGACAGTTGAGGCCACACGAGAAGAATTATCCAACACATGACCTAGAATTGGCCACAGTTGTTTTTGCTTTGAAAATATGGCGACAATATCTGTATGGAGCAAAGTGTGAAGTCTACACGGATCACAAAAGTCTGAAATACTTCTTCACGCAGAAGGAATTGAATATGCGACAGAGGAGATGGCTAGAACTGATAAAGGATTATGATTTAGAGATTCAGTATCACCCCGGGAAAGCTAACACAGTTGCTGATGCCTTGAGCAGGAAATCAACGAGGAGTATGGCTTGTTTGCTTACTGAACAGAAAGAGATCTTGCAAGATTTTGAGAAGTCTGAAATTGAAGTAGTAATGTGTGAATAGGGCGGATTGATAGCCGCTATTACAGTCGAGCCGGCAATCATTAATGAAATCAAATGGAAACAGAAAGATGAAGAATTCCTTAAGAAGGTGATAGATGAATTTGAGACAAGTCCGAAAGTAGAGTTTGCTGTTGTAAATGAAGTGTTGAGATTTCGAAACCAAATGTGTGTCCCAGACATTTCGGAACTAAAGAAGAGGGTTTTAGATGAAGTCGACAAATCAACGTTTGCTATGCATGCGGGTGACAATAAAATGTATCGGGATTTGAAAAAGACCTATTGGTGGCCTAAGATGAAGAAAGAGATTGCAGAATATGTGTCCAAATGTCTTCAATGTTAGCAAGTTAAAGCTGAACATTAGAAACCAGGCGGTCTACTGCAATCTCTCCCTATTCTTGAATGGAAGTGGGAGCATATGACTATGGATTTTGTTGTTAGCCTACCTCGGACTTCTCGAGGTATGGATTCTATTTAGGTTGTAGTTGATAGATTGACTAAATCTGCACATTTTTTGCCTGTCAAAGCTACATTTAATGCTTATAGATTGGCTACTATTTATATTGATGAGATCGTCCGTTTACACGGAGTTCCGGTATCTATTGTGTCGGATAGAGATCCGAAATTTGTATCTAGATTGTGGAAGAGTTTGCAGGAAGCTATGGGGATGGAACTAAGGTTCAGTACTGCATTTCACTCACAGATAGATAGGCAATCAGAATGAACAATACATACTTTGAAAGATATGCTTCGGATGTGTGCTTTGGATTTTCAGGGGAGTTGGGAAGACTATTTGCCACTTGCGGAATTTTATTATAATAACAGCTTCAACTCCAGCATTGGTATGACACCATACGAGGCTTTGTATGGTAGAAGGTGTAGATCACCAAATTGTTAGACAGAGGTCGGAGATAGAGCTTTACTTGGGCCTGAAATTGTGCAAGATACTTCTGAGAAAATCAAAACTATTCGGCAAAGGCTCAAAATGGCTCAGGACTGATAAAAGAACTATGCAGACGTTTGAAGAAGACCTCTTGAGTATGAGGTCGGTGACCGCATGTTTATCTGTGTGTCCCCAATGAAAGGCCAAGTCAGGTTTGGAAAGAAGGGCAAGTTGTTGCCTCGTTACATTGGGCTGTTTCAGATCTTGGAAAGGCTTGGTCCAGTTGCTTATAGAGTTGCTTTGCCACCAGGATTCGAACAAATCCATAATGTGTTTCACGTGTCAATGTTGAAGGGTTACCTCCGAGACTCGTTTCATATGATTGATTATTACCAGGTAGCGAATGGCCGGAACGAATCGTTGACCGACAAGTGAAACAACTGAGAAGCAAGGCGATCTCAATGGTGAAAGTGGAATGGAAATAACACTATGGGACGGATGCCACGTGGGAAAAGGAGGATGAAATGCGACTACGCTATCCACATTTGTTTCCCGATGAAGGTAAATTAAGTTTAGAGGACCAAACTTCCTAAAGGAGGGAAGACTGTAATATCCTTGTTCTGTAGTATGCTAATTGGTCCTTAACATGAATATAATTATGTGTTTGATATGATTTTGTGTGCCATTATGTGAAAATATGTGGTTTTGAATTTCTATCTATTCACCGTAAGAATATCTGTTTGATTGTTTGCTTTGGAAATTAAATTGAAGGCCCTATCGGCCACCGAAACCAAAATTGGTCGCGCCATTGTGATTGGCATAATTTTTAGAGCCTACGGTGAAGTTTAATTGAAAAATTGATTCGGACCAGATTAAATTGATTGAATTGATGAATTAGTGCCCAATTATTTATTATTATTAAATTGGAATTAGTGGGGCTTTATATAAAGGGCCATATACACTCATGGTTTCTTTTTGAGCTCAAAATCTGAGATATACATTTGAGAGGGTGAGAAGGCCAGCTATAGAGAGAGAGAAGGGAGAATTGTGCAATTTTGGCCTTGAAGCTTGATAACTTTGAAGCTATACTCAAGAATTTGCTATTGATTGGAGAAATTGAGCCTCTAGGTAGGTAATTGATCTTGAATTCAAGTTTGAATAATGGTCAAGAGCATGGATTAAATTCATTATAAGGAAATTGAGTTGATTTTGTTGTATCTGAAGTCATGGAATGCATGCATGTGCATAATAGCCATGAATTTGTATAGTTGAGTATGAAAAATATAATCCATATAGAATTGTGGCTATAATCCATGCTTGTGACCACCATTTGTACAATTTGAGTTGAAATGGAAGTTATATCTCATATGCATGTACCATTCATAAGAAGCATGAGCTTGAATGCATGAAATTGTTATGTTGAAAGTGAATTTGGTGTAGATTGGGACATGCATGTGATTAATTTGTGAAATTGAGCTCTATTGTGTTGTAATTTGGTGTTGGTACCATGTTAGTATATGATTATGTGAAGTTTGAGCCAAAAGCATGCATCTAGAACCATTGAATGTCGAATTGGAGCTCAAGAACATGTTCTGGAAAACCCAAGAAATTTGATGTTCGCTCAAGCGGGGAAACCGCCGCTCGAGCTTGAATTTCGTGCTCCTAGTATTTTTGCAGACTTGGATGTCCGTTCGAGCTGGGAAGTTCATGCCCGAGCGGGGGGCTATGTAGGCAAACCTTTAGCTCGAGCGCCAGACTTCATGCTCGAGCGTAATTTTGATGCATCTAGCACTTTTGCAGACCTCATGGGTTAGCTCGAGCGGGGAAGTCCACGCTCGAGTGGGGACCCTGTTTTTTGAAATTTTGAAAAGACGTTCTGAGTTTCGTTTTCCGTCCTCTTTCACTTCTAAGTATTCTTAGGCATGCATTGAGTATTGAGTTAAAGAGATAAGAATGAAGCCTAAAGAGGAAAATGTGAATTTAGAACGGATTGAATTGTTGTGACCCTTTTGTGTTCATAGAATGTGTAGGGTCGAGCTCTAGGGCAAACCAACCAACCAACCGATCACTGTGAGTAATATCTTAACAAAGATATCCAAAATATGTTGTTGTCCAAATTACTTACTTCTATGTAAGTTTTATAAGTTCGTTGATTCGATTGGTGGACAATCTTGTTATGCAAATGAATGGGCTAGATGCCAGTTTGATCTGAATAATAGAGGGAATGGGCCGAAGGCCGTTTTGACAAGAATGAATGGATGGGCCAGAGGCCGTTTTGACATGAATGAATGGGCCAAAGGCCGTTTTGACATGAATGAATGAATGGGCCATAGGCCGTTTCGACATGAATAAATGAATGGGCCAAAGGCCAGTTTGATACGAATAAATGAATGGGCCAAATGTCAGTTTGATATAAATGAAAATATGAATTGGTCCCAAAGCCGTTTGAAGCATGTTGTTCTACATACCGTTTGTATAACTCCTTTATTTGATATTATTCACTGGGCTTTCGCTCACGCTCATTCATGTGTTTGTAGGTGAGCCAAAAGAAGTCCAAACCCAGCCCTAATGAAGTTTGTGAGGAACAACAAAGGTTTTGAAGAGTCAGCCCTTGCGTCTCACGCATGAGACCCGTTTTCGCCTTTTTGTCATCCTGTTTTATTTTGTTATGAGGGCGAAATCTTTGAATATGTTGTATATAGTTTTCTTGGGTTGACTTAGACTTATATGATCCTGTACGTACAGAACCTTGTGTAGTACATATTTTGTTGTGAGTTATTAATATGCATATGTATAGTTTGTTATGATGTGCCATGTAAGCACAGCTCTATGGACAAAGTTTTAAACTGCTTCCGTTTGGCCTCCATTAACTCTATTAACATACATTTGGTTTGGTTGAGGTCGTAGGTAATCTTATGATTACTGGCCGGTTATGTCCTCAACTCACGGGGGCGGGTTCGGGTCATGACAATTTTGGATGGTTTTGAACTCGATAGTCTTTTATATTTATAAACATAATTTTTATATGATTTGGAATGTATAGATAATTTTTGGATATTCAGAACTTATGGATAGTTTTTTTTTTTTTTTTTTGAAACAATATTTTGGTGGTTGATTGATATTTATATATATATATAAATGTTTGTAAAGCTTGTTTGTAATGTTTTCATATATTGTACAGGTGAAATAAAACCTGCAGATTTTTTTTTTTTTAATTTAAAAAATATACATATTCTACGGCATGCAAAAAATACTGTGAAACTTAGGCTATCTGTGGCAGGTAAAATAGGTCACTGAATTAAATATTTAACGGCTAGCAATGAACATCATGATTTGTCTCTTTAATTAATGGCGTGCGAAAGTAGTCATAGAAAAAGTAAAATGACGCAAAAGCTCCTGTTAAATATTTTTTACGGGGTACTACTACATGTCGTTGAAAGTGGATGATTTTTCATGATTGGTCATAATATGGTGTTACCTTCTGCGTCATAGAAGGGATTTTACGGCGTATAATGCGCGCTGTAAAACTCTTTTTTGTTGTAGTGCACCAAGGTTCAAACCCGGTGGGTATTTCTCCTGTAGTAATTTCAAAATTGCCTGTAATGATTTCGATTAATTATATTAGGAACTCTTTTTTCTTACAATGATTGCTCCTTTTATTGTAACCAATGAAGGAATTTCTACAACTCTCATTAATCATGACATCATTTTCAAATTTTTATTTCCTCCCCAGGAACATGAAATCAACACTTTAAAAACAAATCTTATTTGTAAACAAAAACAAATTTGTTTACTTTAAAAAGAGATTTCTTACAAAGTTGTTGACCAAGAACTACAACAACCCTATGTTCAATTTATTATTCAAAAAATCTAATCTTCATTTGAAAAAGATTTATGTTCTAAATTGCCTCATACATTCTAGCATCGCAAATAACATATGGTTGATCTACCATACGAAAAAGATTTCAATGAGAGACAAATTCCTACTAAGGCTAGACCTATTCAAATGGACAAAAAATTAATGGAACACTGCAAATAAGAAATCAATGACCTTCTTAATAAAAAATTAATCCGTCCTAGTAAGTCTCCATGATCTTGCCCTACTTTTTATATCAATAAAAATGTTGAATTAGAGCAAGGAACACCCCACTTAATTATTAATTATAAACCAATTAATAAAGTGTTACAATGGATCCAGTATCCGATCCCAAATAAAAAAGATTTATTACATCGTCTATATGAAGCCAAAATATTTTCAAAATTTGATATGAAATCTGGATTTTGGCAAGTCTAAATCTTCAAAAATGATCGCTACAAAATTGCCTTCACTGTTCCCTTTGGCTATTATGAATGGAATGTAATGCCATTTGATCTAAAAAATGCTTTTTCAAAATTTCAAAACATTATAAATGATAATTTCAATCCTTACACAACATTCACTATCGTTTACAGAGATGATGTATTGAGTGTGCTTAAGTTTGAGAGTTCTTATGAGTGTGAATGTACTTAGTGACTGTTGTGTCCAATCTGCTTCCACGATTGTGACCTATTGTAAGTTTTCTTTTATTTTGTATTTTGTGTTCTCATTTCAAATATAAGTATTGTTTGTTATGCTTTTAATTTTTGATTTGCGTTTTGAAATTAATGATAGTATTCTATATATTGCTAATTTACAAGAAGAATTAGCTAATTTACGATTACTCTTATCTCTTGCATCTGGCCAATCAATTATCAATTATTGTCAACACATTGCTACAATTAAAAAGAAAATTAAAGATGAACAAACTAATTTAAAAGAATTTAGAAAACAATTACAATATTTAATCTGTATCTGATTTATCACTAAGATTATAATACCCAATCTTTAATCTGTATCTAATCTATCACTAAGATTATAGTACCCTAGGTCTCCTTTTGGTACCAGAACCAAGTTGGTTTAGAGTTGATTTAATTTCTTTCCTTATAACTGGTGTGGCACCTAAGTTGCAAAAGTCTGTAAGTCGTTAGGTCGTTAGGCAAGAGACCATCATTGACTATTTGTGCTTAGGTAGAACCACCTGTTGACAGCTACAGTTATTATGGCAAGAGTATTTAAAACATTCTTTAATCTAATTTATGGTGAAGGTTTCTCTACGAAACCTGTCATTGTAAATCAGAGTGATTTAAAAGTATAAAAGATTAAAGAGCGTCTCAAAAACTGGAAATTACCTACCAAATATTGACCGCTTATATGATAAAAAATTTGAACTTAAACAAATCTACAAAATCAAAACAGTTGAACAAATTTTATCTGTCACCCAAGACGATCAAAAATTTTCAATAATTGGATCATGACACAATTCTAAAATTTCAGAGAAAATTTAATTTTTACATCTTGGTCTTGTCCAAGTTGGTGTCAAACCCATGACACGCCTATATCTTAACAAATTTGTAATATGTACCCTCCGAGATACACGAAACCATGATTATGTTGATTCGTTAGTAGGTGTTATTAAATTTAGTCTTGCCCATGGACCTATTTACTTTGAATGTTTTCCAAATTTTGAAATATCTTTAATTGATCCTACTATCCTCAAAACTCTTACACTTAGTATCCAAACCAAATGTTATAAGATGGATTCTTATTCTTTTAATATTATGGTCTATTACCATGTTTATTATAAAGCAATGACTACTTCATGTCCTGGATTCAAGTATATAGCTCCAAATCTGAAACAATCAACCATTTTATTCCAAGCTCATCAAGAAAATTATGAGGTTATGGCTCCTCAAGTCGTCACTTAGCAAGAAGTTTTGTAAGCCGATGCTGATGATGATGACAATACATGGGTTATTTCCAATGCAGTCCCAGCCCTCACCTCTCCACCTAAAACAAATCCAAATTCTATACTCCAAAATTCAGATGGATCTATTGTTATGTGTTTCCAATGATCTAAATCTGTCCGTACTCAATCTCATGCATCCTCACAACCGCCTTCTACATGATATCATACTTCAATGCAAACCCCTCAATATCTTGCTTGTCATTCGATAGACTTACCATTACATTCAACCCAAAGGCAACCAAATCAAATTTCACACACAAATTATGTTGATTTTAGTCATTTTCAAGATATTGGGTGTTTTTGGTTTGGTTTTGGGAGATAAATTTTCAAAAAAGATTTTGAGGAGAGTGTTTAAATTTTTTTTTGGTTTGTTTAGTTGTATATTTTGGAAATAGTTTTGGAGTATGAGAGTTTGGGATGATTTGATATTTTGTTGTAATTGAGTAGATGTGTGTGAGAAAAAAAGTAATTGAGAAAGAGAGAGGATAGAGAAAAAGTGATTAATTGATGTGTAGGAAAAAGAAAGTGATTTTGAATTTTTTTTTTTCAAAATCACTAAACCAAACAAAATTTTGAAAAAAATTTCTTCAAATTTTGTTTCTCAAAAACAAACCAAATAAGGCCATTGACTTCAATATAGATTCCCTATCCATTAATGTTGTTCAACATGATTTCACAATTAATCATGACTTACTTTCCCAAATACAATGCTCCCCATTACACTAAATTTATAGAGCTTATTGCACTCAACATAATTTATCATTTTTATTATTTGAAATAATAAATTACATTAATCTCTCAAGAAATTTGAAAAAAATACCAGCAGCCTTACAATTTTAACATAATTACATTGAATTCTCATTTGATTTTAATACATATGACACTATTTTATCAATAATTGATTAATCATGTGGATAAAAAAAAAATTAAAAAAAAAAGAAAAAAAAAAGTAGATAAATGTATGTCACCATCTAATAATATTAAAATGGATGTATGTTATAATGTTACCATCATTAGTGTAATTTACTTTTACTTTGAGGGTAGATGTAAAGGAAGAGACAGATTTCCAGGCTGTTTGGCAGAAAAGAAAATAAAAAAGAGAAATGTACCTTGAAGGCATGTTTGGCGATAGCAAAACATAGAATGATGAATTGTAGCTTAGATGACCAAAACACCCTCAGCCCCTGCCAGGTACACTTGCCGCTCACCCACCAAAAGAGGGACAAAATTGACAACTGAAGGGAGGAGCACCATAAATGGAGGCCCTTTAAGTCAAGGAATCTCAGAATTGAACTCAGAGAGAATGAATGAGGCTGAAGAGAGATGGGATGTTTCTAAAGGGTGGTTGCCCCTCTCTAGATGCCAATGATTTCAAAAACAAAATTAACAACAACCCTTTATGTATGTATATATATGGGTGTGTGAGTTTGTGGATTAAGGGTTTGGTTGGTGACCATTCCTCTCTTTCTTTTCCTTTTTCCAATTCCATTTTCATTTCATTTTCCTTTTTCTTTTAATGCTGCTGCAGTTGCTGCTGCTGCTGATATAGATAGATAGCTATATACAGATAGATATAAAGAGGCTGTGATGATAATATTTCTCTTTTGAGTTCATTCAAGAGTCAGGCACTGAGAATTTTTGCCTATTTCAATGGCGGGGCAACACTGAAGGCTCTCTCAGTGAGCAACTTTTGTTGCAGCCATGGTGGGAATACTCTCTCTTTTCTGATCCAAACACAGATCTGAGCCTCAATTTTTCCATCTATATCTTCCACATACATATATGCTAATAATATAGATATTATTTTAAATATATTTATACTTTAGAATTGTTGATTTAGGTTTTGCTAAATGATTCCGTTTGAAACCAAATGTATGGGGATAAATCATTGTCTGGAAAAGGGAAAGTAAGAACTGCTTCTGTAGAAGTTGAAATCGGGTGTACTTTTGTCGGGTTTTTAGTTGTTTTTTTTTTGTTTTGTTTTTTGTGTGTGTTTATAAATTTGGTATTTTAGGTAGGAAAATTATGAATTAACAAATATTACAACAATATGTATATATATATTTTTTGTTAGTGCCCTTAAAAAACGGCAATGCTTCAGACCCCCACTGGGGTTGACCCCCAGTGAGGTGGCAAGTTCCGATTCGCTGAAAACTTTAAAAAAAAAAAAAAAAAAAAAAACAGTTTTTGTTTTTGGCCAATGGGAGGGCAAGACGGGCGACCCCCAGTGACCCCCACTGGGGGTCTGAGGCATTTTTGCTACTTTTTCATTTTGGTCTGTTTTAAAATATTTATTCACTTCCTATTTTGTGGATTGAAATTTTTTAGATTTTTAAAATTATTCATTATACATAAATATAAATATATTTTAAAATTCGAAATTAAAAGATATTATGATAAAAATATTTTAAACTTTAAATTAGGGTAAATTACAAATACACTCCTTGATATTTATTTAAATTATAAATTATCTCCTATGGTTCTAGAAATTACATTATGATAAGGTTTTTAATTTCATTATAAATAGAACATTTTATTAATAAATCATTAAATTAATTAATAATTTTTAATAATATTAAAATTTTATTTTAATTAATAATTCAGATAATTTTATTATTATATAAATGAACAGTTAAAAATTTTAAATAAAAAATTATAATAGAGAGGTATTTATAATTTTTTAAATCATACGAGATAATTTATATTTTAAATAAAATTTAAAAGTTGTATTTGTTTGTTTTTCTTTAATAAGTTCAATTCCCCATTGAGATGGAGAAGCATATATATATTTTGGGGGGGGGTTTATTTAGCAAGGCAGTGCCCTTAAAATTTGAAATATGACCCATGCTTGGGAAGAGCATAGAAACGCCCATTGTCCCGAGATCTGCCTCGTCTGTTTTCCATGTCTTGGATTCTTGTGCCATTATTGAATTGTCGCAAGGTAAGTAATTTACTAATAAAACTTGTAGGGCGTGGTTTATTTAGCAAGGCAGTGCCCTTAAAATTTGAAATATGACCCATGCTTGGGAAGAGCATAGAAACGCCCATTGTCCCGAGATCTGACTCGTCTGTTTTCCATGTCTTGGATTCTTGGATTCTTGTGCCATTATTGAATTGTCGCAAGGTAAGTAATTTACTAATAAAACTTGTATGGGTGGGCACATAATTAGTGAAATTAATCATGTCAGCTTTGGAAAATGTAAAACACAAGTAAAAATTAAGGGCCAATATTAGTACTTAATTATTTTCTAAGGATTCCGCTCTTTTATTTTATTTTTTTCAATTCTAATTTTATTCAAATATAAAATTTTGTTTATATCCTCATTCTTAACTCTCTAATTCTAAATTTTTAAAGAGGGCTATTATTAATATTCCATTAATTATTTTAGACCTTTCATTTCTCTAGACACCTACTTATGAATTTTAAAACTCTTAAAATTTATTTTCTCTCTCTAAATAATATCAAAATTATCTTTCTGAAAATATTTCATCCATTCAATTGAATGCATACCGCCATATCCCTACACCCGAAATGCCTCTCTCTGCAAAATCCTAACAAAACCCACAAAAGTAATTGCTATTTCATCTCTACATACTTGTTTATGATCTAAGAAAATAAACGTAAATTTTTTGTTGTTGACTCAAAATTCTCCTTTTATGGGTTCTACAATTCCTACGAGTTTCGGTTATCTGTTCTCGAACAAATGAACAATGTTCAGGCCTATGTTCTCAAGTTTTGTTCATATGTTCATGAGTTCAGTCCTAAAAAAATTATGAATATTTTTAATTTATTTTTGTCAATTTTTTTGCAAGAAACTTACCTTTACAAGGTTAATATCCTCTGAGCTTTTATTATTGTACTTCTCTCATCTCATAGAATTGTGATTGCTGGAAAAACTTTCACTTGTTGTCATTACCAAAGAAGTGTAGATAATTAAATAGTTGCCATCATTATCGTCGAAATATTGCCGCCAAAGAATTTTAAGGTTTTGAGGGTGGCTAGGTTTTGAAAGTAGGATTTGGGGAACATGGATGGATGATAATGGAGATGGGTGCTCTCATAAACCCTAACTCATGATGTAGTGGGTGTGTCGACTTAATTGTGAGACAGAGTGTCTCAAAATTATTGATGTCCTTTTTAGTAATTTTATTTGAGGTTATTATTGTAATAAAGAAAAGCTAAAAAATGGGGGTCCAAAATAATTGATGAGGTGCTAATAGCAGCACTCATTTCCAAACCCTAATCCTAATTCCATATATTTCTATAATTATGTTTGGGACCTTTTAGCTACTTTTGATAACTCTCTGACCTCCATCATGCCGCCTTTCGTTGCTATAGCATCGTCTAGAACTCGCGATCAGAAGCTACATCACAATCTAAAACGGCAAAAAAAAACCCATGGCTCTGCCGCTGCTGGGTTACCACTGCCACCAACTTTTGATGTCTAACATTCCATATTTGCTGTTCATCACCGCTCTCCTCACTTTTCTTCTTCTTCTTCTTCTTTTTCTTCTTCTTCTTCTTCTTCTTCTTCTTTCTTATCCCAAAACTCTAAACCTAAAAAATCCTAGATCTAAAAGATCTAAAATTTTAGGTCTAGGGTTTTGGGAGGAAGAGGAAGAAAAAAAAGAAAAGAGGTTGGAATAGGGGCTCACGACCAAAAGGTGTTGCACTGAATAATGGGGTTATGGTGGCAGAGAAGTAAAAAAAAAAGGATGGCGATGGTGACAATGAGCGAGAAAAAATGAAGAAATGATGAGGTAGCAATTGTGAAGAGAGAGTGTAGGTTAGGGAGAGGGTAGCGATACTATGGTGGAAGAGGTGGTGTCGGTAATGAAGGCTTGGTGGCAGAAAAGTTGCTAGAAAAACGAAATTGGGGGTACAAAAAAAGAGGGGTATTATTGGAATTAAGGTAGGGGTTTAAAGAGAAAGTGGAGGGGACTCATTTAGTTAAGTGGTGGTTCAAAGAACTAAGGGGGCCAAAATAAAAAGGTAAGTACTAGTAGCAGTCCTCTAAAAATAAAGGCAAATTATGACAGTAGTCCTTGTACTTTACCCCTTTTGTCATTTTAGTCACTGTGCTTTCAATTAGCTCGATTTTGATCCTGAATTTAATTATGATTTTGTCTCAATTTAGTCTAATTGATTACAAATATCAACATTTGTTTTATAGAAAATACATACATAAATGTCACGTGCCATATTTTTAAGAGAAAAATTATAAACTTACTCAACTCAGTTAGTTAACGTCAACCAATTTAGTAATAATTTTCCTTAAAAACACTAACGATATTATTAATTGGACCAAATTGAAACAAAATCTAAAATTAAGGGTTAAAATTGATCCAATTGAAAGTGTATGGACCAAAATGACACAATGGATAAAATATAGAGACCACCAATGTAATTTGCCCTAAAAATAATTATATAGTGCTTTTCGAAAGGGTAATTCTATTTACACAATCATTCTAGTTCATTACTCTAAAAAAATTTATTGCAATTTTAACCCTAACTAAAATTATTTAAAAAACCTTCAAACTTTAACAACTACAAACCCTAATTTATCATTTCACCCATTATCTTTTCAACTTCCTTCACCTGACCACCACTATTGTCGCCCGTCTTCGCCACCCACTTATGCCGCACTGAACTTTCTTCCTTTCCAACTACCACAGCTACCTTCTCTTCTTCTCTTCCTCCTCCAAACCTTAGATCTGAAACCTTTCTTTCTCTCAGTAAGGCGACATAAAGAAAATTTTTCCTATGATCTGGAATATGGGTGTTTAGTTAGAAACAAAGAAGACATGGTCATGGAAGCGAGAATGATCACAGTAGATGAGGTCTAAAAGGAAGGTCATGGGGATAGAGATTGCGCCTAGGGAAAAGATCTTGCTGACAAAAGGAGATTGCGTAGCCAACAAGAACTAAGGATGGGATCGTGGCTATGGGTGGGGTCACGATGGCAGCTATGGCTAGGGATCATGACAACAGTTGTGGCTGAAGGTCTCAACAATGGCTATGGCTAGGGGTCACGGCGGCGATGATAAAGTGAATATAGTAGTAAGAGGGCTGCATAGACAGTAGTTGTCACGTTGATTGGAGGGGCCGCAAAGGTGATAGTCGTGGCGATAAGGCGATTGTGGGAGTAGTGGTCAGAGGTTGCAAGCGGTGGTCAAAGGTAGAAATGGAGATGGCAGTGGAGGAATTAGGGTTTGAAGGTTGAGTGTAAAGAGAAGAAAGAGGTTAGGGATAAGGGTAAATGTGGAATTATAGAGTGTGTAAAAAGATGATAGATTTTTTGAATTTTTAAATGGGTGTAAATAGAAAATGGATGTAATATGAGGTAGATTTGTGGTGTATGTAGAATTACCCTGTTCAAAAACTAGATATTTTATTACATCAACAAAAATACCCATACTTTTGGAATATCAAAATTCACTTATTTATAAAAATATAAAAAATAAAATAAAATAAAATGGTAGTACCCTCTTGAATATAAATAAATAAACATTAATATTTCATTATAAGTAAAATAAACAAATTACTAATAAAGAAAGCTCTTAAGTTGAAACAATTATTTGAAATGGATGGATGAATTTCATTTACAATTAGATATTCATCTATTAATGCTATAATATTAGAACTATAAAATAAATAAAAAAAAAAATACAATCCATTGATGTTATAATATTACAACAAAAAATAAAAATAAAAATGCATTTCAATTGTTTTCAAAAAATAATAACCAAATAAATAAAATACTTTATTCAGAATTATACGATCACTGTTGCAAATTAAAAAATAATTATAACTATAATAAAATAAATAAAAATAATAGCAGGGAAATTAACGAGTGAAATTAAGGAAAATACAAAGAGGGTATTTTGGTCTCTATGTAAAAAAATATCTTAGTCTTAATCAAATGTAATCAAATGTCACGACCCATCCCAGTAACCAAGGCTGGATTCACAACTAGCTAATTCTAAAATTTCTTAAATAAATTTCAAGTAATTAAATTAAATAATGCAGCGGATTAAAATAAAAGATGTAGATAAATATCTGAAGCGTACATAGAAATTATTATTTATGTAACAATGTAACATTAGTCAAATAACGATTACAAAAAAAAAAAAAAAAAAAAAAAAAAAAAAAAACATGATACCAAATTTAAGGTTTTGATCCACAGGGTAAAACCATCATTCTTTAAATTTCTTCACCAGAAATGAGTTTTAACAGCTATAAGCACATGGCAGAGTGAGAAATATTATACTGAGAGCATGAGGGTATAAAATCACAATGGATAATTATTTAGGCTAAACGATGAATAGTTTGGTTCAAATAAATTATTTTTAATAACAGACATATAACACAAAATCATATAAACAAAATAATTATAACCACGATACAAAATAGAACAGAGAGTCAATGGATCCATGACAAACAGAGGGTCACGAAGTGACTAATCAGAGGGCCAAAGGTTATTTAAGTCCCCCAAGACATGGGACTGTTAGAGGGTCACTAAAGTGACAATTCAGAGGGCCAGTAATTATTTAAGTCCCCAAGGCATGGGACCTCTATGGTAGTACTTATTCAAAACAAATGTTTATAAAATTATTGTCAAATATTTTTTAAAATTTAAACAAATATATCTATGGGTTTCAATTTAAGCAAATAGAGTTCAGAAAAGAATCCACGTAATTAAAACATTAACTTAACCATAAAGCATAAATTATATAAAATAAATTTGTGGTAACTCAAAACATTCGTAAAATATATTATGGTAACTCAAGACATATATAAAACATATTATGGTAGCTCAAGGTATAATATAACTCACTTAAATAGTAATTCCTAATTATACTCGCGTTCACCGCGAGCTGACTCTCTCCCTGTGGTTACGTTTGCTTTGTGTTTTTTTCCTTGTTCTCCTATGCACAGCACCTCTCCCCTTTATACTAAGCCTCCATACTTGCTCACAAGTTCTAGGTTGACACGTTGCCTCTCTAAGCTACAGCCATCATGATGCTCTAGAAGGAAACTTATCCCTCAGATATGAAACTTATCCTTCAAATGGATAAGTTTAAATAGTTAATATATATATATATATATTATCTTTGGACCCAAATTCTAACATAATTAAACCATCGTAATTAAATTACATTTTATTTATTTATTAAATTAATTAAACAATTAAGGTGCCATATTTCTTCTCTCCTAAATAGAAGTTTGTCCTCAAACTTGACGTATCTTGGTTTTCGAAGAGGTGTGGGTATTTGACTCACATTTGGTTTTCAGTTTCCCACGCAGCTTCTTCGACACGATGGTTTCGCCATAAAACCTTGACAAGAGGTGTAGTCTTGTTTTGGAGAATTTGATCATGACGATCGAGAATCTGCACTGGTTGTTCTTCATAAGAGAGATTTTCTTGAACTTCGAGGCTCTCATAATTGACAACATGTTTTGGATCTTGACTATATCGTCGAAGCATCGAAACGTGGAATACATTGTGAACATTGGACAATTTTGGTAGAAGAGCAAGACGGTATGCTACAGGGCCAATTCTCTCCAGTATTTCAAATGGTCTGATGTAACGCGGATTCAACTTTCTTCGTTTTCCAAACTGAATGACTCCCCTTGTTGGCGAAACCTTTAAGAAAACGTGCTCTCCTACCTGAAATTCCAAATCTTGTCTCCGTGTATCTGCATAGCTTTTCTGGCAACTTTGAGCTGTGCGAATTCGCTGTTGGATGAGTTGAATCTTATCCCTCGTTATTTGCACAATTTCAAGGCCTAATAGTTTCCTGTCTCCGACTTCTGCCCAACACAGAGGTGACCGACATCTCCTTCTATACAATGCTTCGTATGGTGCCATACCAATGCTTGCTTGGTAGTTATTGTTATAGGCGAATTCCACTAAAGGTAGGCACTTATTCTATTTACCCTTGATGTCCAACACGCACATCCGTAGCATGTCTTCCAAAATCTGGATTGTTCTTTCGAATTGCCCATCAGTTTGCGGATGATAAGTAGTGTTAAACTTCAATGTTGTTCCCAAAGCTTCTTGCAATTTGTTTCAAAAGTGAGATACAAAGCGGGGGGTCACCGTTAGACACGATTGAAACTAGGGTACCATGCAATCGAATGATTTCTTGATGTATAGAGTGGTGAACTTAGTAAGGGAGTATGTGATTCTGATTGGTAGGAAATGCGCTGACTTCGTTAATCGGTCTTGTGATACCCCTGTTCTGTATTGTGCTAAATTGGTCCTTAATTTTGTTATAGTTATGTGTGTAGCATGATTTTGTGTGCCATTATGTGATAATATGTGATTTTGAATTCATATCTGTTCGCCGTAGGAATATCTGTTGAGTAATCTGCTTTAAAAATTTAGTTGAGGGCCTTATCGGCCATAGAACCCAAAATTGATTACGGCATAGTGATTAGCAAAATTTTTGAGCCTACGGTGAAATTTAATTGAAAATTTATTCTGGTTAATTTAAACTGATTAAATTGATTAATTAAGTGCCCTATCACTTTTTATATTAAAATAATTGTTGGAGGGACTTTTTACTTATGGCCATATACTCTCTCTACTCCTTTTTGAACTCAAAATCTGAGTTAGACTGTGGAGAGGAAGGGAGAGTCGGCTGTAGAGAGAGGAGGAGAAGAGAATTGGGAAAACTTAGCTCAAAGCTTGGGAACCTTGAAGATTATCCAAGTTTTGATCATAGATTGTGAAGATTAGAGCTTCTAGGTAAGTGAACTCATGAATTTTGTTGTAAATGTGTAGATTCAAGTGTGTTTGAAGATCAAGAACATGAGATGAGTTGATTTTGATGATGTAATAACCCTTATGCACATGCATGTAAGAAATTGTTTTGAATTTGCATGCTTGAGTTTCAAACACATGATTTATGTGAGTTTTGAGTGAAGCTCATGTTATTATCACCAATTTTGTCATCTAAGATGGAAATGAAAGTAATACATCACATGCATGTACAATCTATGAGGATAGGAGCTTTGAATGCATGAATGTGTATGATAGAACTAAGTTTGGTGTTAATTTGAGACATGCATGTGTTTGATTCTTGAAATTGAGCTTCCTAATGGTGTAATCTTGTAAGGGAACCATGTTAGCATGATTATATTTGAGATTTGGGCCTTGCATGCAAGAATGGCAGCTGGGAAAATTGGTTTGAAGCTCAAGAACACATCCTGGATTTTCCAGAAATTTGAGTCCCGCTCGAGCGGAGAAAACGGGCTCCCAGCATTTTTTTCTGCAGACATGGCTCCCGCCGAAGTGGTTCCCTCGCCGAGGACCCTGTTTCCAGAAATTCTGTTCTTGCATCTTGTGTTCGGTTTTCCGTTCTCTTTCACTTGTAAGCACTCTTAGGCATATGTTAAGCATTGTAAATGAGTTAATGAGATAAGAATGAAGCCTAAAGAGGGAAATGTGAATTTTGAACGGATTGAATTGTTAATGACCCTTTTATGTTCATGGCATGTGTAAGGTCGAGTTCCAGGGCGAACCAATCAACCGATCACTGTGAGTAATATCTTGACAAGATATTTATAGTATGTCATTGTTAATTGTTACTTCTGTGAAAGTTTTGCAATTCATTGAATAATTGGGCCTGAGGCCGATGGAATTGAATAATTGGGCCAAAGGCCAATTGACATGAATGATTGGGCCAAAGGCCGTTTGTTAAATTGTTCCAATAATTGCTTGTGTACTTGTTTAGTTGATATTATTCACTTGGCATTCGCTCACGCTCATTCATGTCATTGTAGGTGAGCCAAGTGAGGACCAACCCCAGCCCCAGTGAAGTCAGCCAGGGGCAGCAGGAGTTTTGAGAGAGTCAGCCTTGTGTCTCACGCACGAGACCAAACCTTGCCCTTTTTGTCACGTGTTTGTATTATGTCGCGTTGGCAAGGATCTTGTGTATATTGTATAGAGTTGCTGTGGGTTGACTTAGTCTAGATGATCCCGCCTCAGAAGAAGTTTATGTTACTGCACTTATGATGTGGGTTATTAACGTATATGGGTTTGGTTTGTTTTGGGGTGCATATAAATACAGCTCTATGGACAAAGTTTTAAATTTTTACTTCCATTTGGCCCCTTTACTCTGATGAGTTATGTCTTATTTGTATGGAGGCCGTAGGTAATCTCAGGATTACCGGCCGGTTATGTCCTTAACCCTTAGGGGCGGGTTTGGGCCATGACATAGTGGTATCAGAGCACGAGTTAATAACTCACACACTTGGCCAAAAGAGCAATAGGAGTCTAGATAAGATCTAGGATGCATTCATATGATAGGTATGAAATTGGAAGCATTGACGGTATGCTTAAATGCTTTGATATGAACTTTGAAGACATCATGAACATGCTTAATTATTTTGATTTGTGTAACTGTGTGCTATAAGTTGTGACCTACTTGCATTGAAAATTTTCTGGATATGTATATTCCTTGTTACGTGCATACTTGTGTATATCCTGTATGAAATATAATGCAAGTCTAATCAGATGGTGAGAACGAGAGGCGATGAGTTGGAGGAATCCTCTACCTGTAATAGACGAATGGAAAGATTGTTACAGAAATGGCAAGCCTTGAGACAAAGAACAGAGTGGCAACAACAAAGGGCAAAGAACCACATCCGCCACCTCCACCTCCCAGACCTCTGTGCGAGATAATCGTAATGATGATCGAATCATAGCCCTCACCAAAGAGTTCAAGAAAATGAAACCACCCTAGTTCCATGGTGGGTTAGATCCTCCAAAGTGAAGCTTGGGTCCTCGCATCGAAAAACTGTTTGAAGTATTCCCATGTTCAGAGGCACAGAAAGTGCTTCTAGCCACCTTTATGCTAGAGGATGAAGCGAGAAGATGGTGGATGTTGATGCGGGAGAGTTACAAAGATGCTGATTGGGCAAAGTTTTTAGAAATCTTTTATGACAAGTACTTTCCGCAGTGTGTTCGGGATAGAAAAGTGGCGGAATTTATGGAGCTGAAACAGGGCAGCATGACCGTAGCCGAATATGAGGCCAAATTTATCGAATTGGCCAGGTTTGCGCCACACGTGATTGACACCGATTATAAGAAGGCGCGACATTTCGAAGGTGGGCTCCGAGATGAAATTCTAGAAAGGGTGAACGTCTTGAAGTTGGAGACATACATAGGGGTACTAGACAGGGCCATTATCTCAAAGGCGAATATAGCTAGACAAGCTAAGCCAACAACAGAATGGAAGGGTAACAAAAGGCAAGGTTTCTTCTCGAAGAAAAAGTTTTCAAAGAAGCAAAACACGGGCTCCTTGAATACCTTCAATTCTTCTCGGGACACAACCCCGTTGTGTGTCACTTGTGGTAATAAGCATCGTGGGGTTTGCTATCGTGTGACAGGAGCTTGTTTCAATTGTGGTAAACAAGGGCATATGGCCAGAGACTGCAACCGTAATCATGAAAATTTGCTGCTAGCTCAACGGCATCAGTTCCAAGGCCGGGAAATGTTGTGGGACCCACCCCCACCGGAAATACCGTGAGACAAGGGAGAGTTTTTGCACTTGTTCCGGGCGATACACGGAATGCCAATGCCGTTGTCTCAGGTACTATCTCAATATGTAATCAGGATGCTTTTGTATTAATTGATTCTGGATCAACGCACTCATTTGTGACATATACATTTGCATCTAGACTGAAAAGACCCCTAGAATTGTTGCCATATTTGTTATGTGTGTCTGCTCCATCGGGGGAATCCGTGTTATGTGATTATATATGTCGGTTTTGTGACATGCATATTGAGGATGCTACCTTATATGTAGATTTACTGCCCTTGAACTTTAGACATTTTGATGTAATTTTGGGCATTGATTGGCTGACCAAGTATTGTGCCACCATAGATTGTGTGACGAAGAGGGTTGTGTTTAAACTACCAGAACAGAAAGAAATTGTGTTTGTGGGTAATGGGGTAGTGCCTCCACTTTATTTGATATCTGCAATGAAAGCATGTAAACTGATCAAGAAAGGGTGCTAGGGTTATTTGTGTTATGTATTGACTGAACAATCCGTGAATGTTGAATTGAATGATATTCCCATTGTTAGAGAATTTCCAGATGTATTCCCAAATGAATTACCAGGGGAATTGGTAGACAGGGAGATAGAATTTACTATTGAGGCGTGCTGGCACCCAAATTTATTTCTAAAACTCCCTACAGGATGGCTACCGCCGAAATGAAAGAATTAAAGGAACAGTTGCAAGATCTTCTTAATAAAGGGTTCATCCGACCTAGCACTTCGCCTTGGGGTGCACCGGTGTTATTTGTGAAAAGAAGGATGGCACTTTGCACCTGTGCATCGATTATCAGGAATTGAACAAGGTAACGATAAAGAATAAGTATCCCTTACCCGTATTGATGATTTATTCGATCATTCAGGTGGATCATGGTATTTTCTAAGATTGATTTGAGATCCGGGTATCATCAGTTGAAGGTTAAGGCAGAGGATGTTGAGAAAACAGCATTCAGAACGAGGTATGGTCATTTTGAGTTCCTTGTTATGCCATTTGGAGTAACTAACGCTCCGGCAGCATTTATGGACTTAATGAATAGAATATTTAAAACCTACCTCGATGAGTTTGTGGTGGTTTTTATCGACGATATCTTGATATATTCTAAAGATAGACTTGAACATGAACAATATTTGAGGGCTGTCTTACAAATACTCCGGGAAAGGAAATTATTTGCTAAACTAAAGAAATGTGAGTTTTGGTTGGATGAGATTGTTTTCTTAGGGCATATGGTCAACAAGGAAGGAATTTTAGTGGACCCGCAGAAAATAGAGGCGATTGTGAATTGGCCTACACCAGCTAATGTGACGGAAGTCCGTAGCTTCATGGGCTTAGCAGGGTACTACAGAAGGTTTGTAAAAGATTTTTCGAAACTAGCGGTACCTCTTACCCAATTGACACGTAAAGGGCAACCGTTTGAATGGAATGATGAAAGAGAATCTGCTTTTCAAGAGCTGAAAACAAGATTGACCACCGCACCAATTCTGACACTACCTTCAGGTACGGAAAATTTTGTAATTTTCAGTGACGCATCTTACAAGGGTTTGGGTTGTGTGTTAATGTAGAACGGAAAGGTTATTGCTTACACCTCCCGACAATTGAGGCCACATGAGAAGAATTATCCGACGCATGACCTAGAATTGGCCGCGGTTGTTTTTGCCTTGAAAATCTGGCGGCATTATTTGTATGGAGCAAGATGCGAAGTCTACACGGATCATAAGAGCCTAAAATACTTCTTCACGCAGAAAGAGCTGAATATGCGTCAGAGAAGATGGCTGGAATTGATAAAAGACTATGATCTTGAGATTCAGTACCACCCCGGGAAAGCTAATACGATTCTTGAATGCCTTGAGCAGAAAATCAACAGGGGGTATGGCTTGTTTGCTTACCGAACAGAAAGAAATCTTGCAAGATTTTGAGAACTCTGAAATTGAGGTAGTGGTATGTGAACAGGGCGGATTGATAGCCGCTATTACAGCCGAGCCGGCAATTATTGAGGAGATCAAACAGAAACAGAAAGAGGATGAGTTCCTCAGAAAAGTAATCAATGAATTTGAGGCGAGTCCAAAAGCAGAATTTAGCATTGAGAATGAAATGTTGAGATTCCGAAACAGAATGTGTGTTCCCGATATTCCGGAACTTAAGAAGAGGGTTTTAGACGAAGCCCACAGATCCGTTTTTGCTATGCATCCAGGCAACAATAAAATGTACCGGGATTTGAAACACTCACCTTGGTGGCCTAAAATGAATAAAGAGATTGCAGAATATGTGTCTAAGTGCCTTCAGTGTCAGCAAGTTAAGGCTGAACATCAGAAACCAGGCGGACTACTCCAACCTCTCCCTATTCCTAAATGGAAGTGGGAACATGTGACGATGGATTTCGTTGTTGGCCTACCCTGACTTCTCGAGGTATGGATTCTGTTTGGGTTATAGTTAATAGATTGACTAAATCGCACATTTTACTGTCAAAACTACATTTACCGCTTATAGATTGGCTACTATTTATGTTGATGAGATTGTCCGTTTACGGCGTTCCAAAGATTCATTGTGTCGATAGAGATCCGAAATTTGTATCTAGGTTATGGAAGAGTTTGCGAGAAGCTATGGGAATGAACTAAGGTTGATCGCATTCCACCCACAAACAGATGGGCAATCGTAAGCTAACGATACAAACCTTGGAAGATATGCTTCGCATGTGTGCTTTGGATTTTCAGGGAAGTTGGGAAGATTATTTGCCACTTGCAGAATTTGCTTATAATAATAGCTTCCACTCCAGCATCGGTATGGCACCATACGAGGCTTTGTATGGCAGGAGGTGGAGATCACCTATGTGTTGGATGAGGTCGGGATAGAGCTTTGCTTGGGCGTAAATTGTGCAAGACACATCCGAGAAAATCAAGACTATTCGCCAAAGGCTCAAAAGCAGACCGGGCCAAACAAAATAATTATGCAGACGTCCGAAGAAGGCCCCTTGAGTATGAGGTCGGTGACCATGTGTTCATCCGTGTTTCTCCGATGAAAGGCCAAGTCTGATTTGGGAAGAAGGGCAAACTGTCGCCCCGTTACATCGGGCCGTTTCAGATTTTGGAGAGGCTTGGTCCAGTTGCTTACAGAGTGGCTTTACCGCCGGGATTTGAGCAAATCCATAATGTGTTTCATGTGTCGATGTTGAGGGGTTACCTCCGAGACCCGTTTCATGTGATTGACTATCACCGGGTTGCTATTGATGAAAATATGGAATATGCTGAATGGCCAGAGAGAATTGTGGACCGACAAGTGAAAGAATTGAGGAATAAGTCCATCCCAATGGTGAAAGTAGAATGGAAGGAACACTATGGGACGGATGCCACGTGGGAAAAAGAGGAGGAAATGCGACTACGCTACCCACATTTGTTTCCCGACGAAGGTAACTTAAGTTTGGAGGACCAAACTTCCTAAAGGGGGGAAGACTGTGATACCCCTGTTCTGTATTGTGCTAAATTGGTCCTTAATTTTGTTATAGTTATGTGTGTAGCATGATTTTGTGTGCCATTATGTGATAATATGTGATTTTGAATTCATATCTGTTCGCCGTAGGAATATCTGTTGAGTAATCTGCTTTAAAAATTTAGTTGAGGGCCTTATCGGCCATAGAACCCAAAATTGATTACGGCATAGTGATTAGCAAAATTTTTAGAGCCTACGGTGAAATTTAATTGAAAATTTATTCTGGTTAATTTAAACTGATTAAATTGATTAATTAAGTGCCCTATCACTTTTTATATTAAAATAATTGTTGGAGGGACTTTTTACTTATGGCCATATACTCTCTCTACTCCTTTTTGAACTCAAAATCTGAGTTAGACTGTGGAGAGGAAGGAGAGTCAATTTGTAGAGAGGAGGAGGAGAGAATTGGGAAAACTTAGCTCAAAGCTTGGGAACCTTGAAGATTATCCAAGTTTTGATCATAGATTGTGAAGATTAGAGCTTCTAGGTAAGTGAACTCATGAATTTTGTTGTAAATGTGTAGATTCAAGTGTGTTTGAAGATCAAGAACATGAGATGAGTTGATTTTGATGATGTAATAACCCTTATGCACATGCATGTAAGAAATTGTTTTGAATTTGCATGCTTGAGTTTCAAACACATGAT
Source organism: Camellia lanceoleosa (assembly GCA_025200525.1). Classification (NCBI taxonomy): domain Eukaryota; kingdom Viridiplantae; phylum Streptophyta; class Magnoliopsida; order Ericales; family Theaceae; genus Camellia; species Camellia lanceoleosa. The sequence goes on from CM045759.1 coordinate 56,832,966, forward strand.
TTATGTGAGTTTTGAGTGAAGCTCATGTTATTATCACCAATTTTGTCATTTAAGATGGAAATGAAAGTAATACATCACATGCATGTACAATCTATGAGGATAGGAGCTTTGAATGCATGAATGTGTATGATAGAACTAAGTTTGGTGTCAATTTGAGACATGTATGTGTTTGATCCTTGAAATTGAGCTTCCTAATGGTGTAATCTTGTAAGGGAACCATGTTAGCATGATTATATTTGAGATTTGGGCCTTGCATGCAAGAATGGCAGCTGGGAAAATTGGTTTGAAGCTCAAGAACACATCCTGGATTTTCAGAATTTGAGTCCCGCCGAAGCGAGAGCCGCCGAGGAGAAAACGGGCTCCCAGCATTTTTTTCTGCAGACATGGCTCCCGCTCGAGCGGGGAGCTATGTAGGCAGGAGGTCCGCTCGAGCGGCTGATTTCACGCTCGAGCTGGGAATTGAGGCAACCAGTACTTTTACAGACTTAAGGGTCCGCTCGAGCGGGGACCCTGTTTCCAGAAATTCTGTTCTTGCATCTTGTGTTCGGTTTTCCGTTCTCTTTCACTTGTAAGCACTCTTAGGCATATATTAAGCATTGTAAATGAGTTAATGAGATAAGAATGAAGCCTAAAGAGGGAAATGTGAATTTTGAACGGATTGAATTGTTAATGACCCTTTTATGTTCGTGGCATGTGTAGGGTCGAGTTCTAGGGCGAACCAATCAACCGATCACTGTGAGTAATAACTTGACAAGATATTTATAGTATGTCATTGTTAATTGTTACATCTGTGTAAGTTTTGCAATTCATTGAATAATTGGGCCTGAGGCCGATGGAATTGAATAATTGGGCCTGAGGCCGATGGAATTGAATAATTGGGCCAAAGGCCGTTTGTTAAATTGTTCCAATAATTGCTTGTGTACTTGTTTAGTTGATATTATTCACTGGGCATTCGCTCACGCTCATTCATGTCATTGTAGGTGAGCCAAGTGAGGACCAACCCAGCCGATGAAGTCGGCCGAGGCAGCAGGAGTTTTGAGAGAGTCAGCCTTGTGTCTCACGCACGAGACCAAACCTTGCCCTTTTTGTCACGTGTTTGTATTATGTCGCGTTGGCAAGGATCTTGTGTATATTGTATAGAGTTGCTGTGGGTTGACTTAGTCTAGATGATCCTGTCTGTAAAGAAGTTTATGTTACTGCACTTATGATGTGGGTTATTAACGTATATGGGTTTGGTTTGTTTTGGGGTGCATATAAATACAGCTCTATGGACAAAGTTTTAAATTTTTACTTCCATTTGGCCCCTTTACTCTGATGAGTTATGTCTTATTTGTATGGAGGCCGTAGGTAATCTCAGGATTACCGGCCGGTTATGTCCTTAACCCTTAGGGGCGGGTTTGGACCATGACAGGTCTACTATAACCCATATCGCATCATTCTTTGAAACTGACTATGGTAACCTGACCACGAAGTCCATAGTAATGTGCTCTCATTTTCATTCAGGAATAGAGAGTGGTTGCAGCATTCCTACAAGTCTCTGAAGTTCTGCTTTAACACGTTGACATTGCAAGCATTTGGAGACGTGGCTTGCTATGTCTCTTTTCATTCCTGTCCACTACTAGTGTTCTCTCAGATTGTGATATATCTTGGTATTGCCAGGGTGGACTGCAAACCTCGAGGTATGAGCCTCCACCATTATCTTCTTCTTGAGCTCTGTCGGGTATGCAAATTTGATTTCAAAATTTTAGCATCCCATTGCTTATAGTGAAGTCAAGATTAGGAGTAGTTTTCTGCTCCTCATACTTTTTCTTCAAAAGTTTGTCGTCACATTGGCATGCTTTAATTTCTTCAATCAATGTGGGTTCCACGATTACGTTGGCGAGCAGTCCATTAATCTTGCGGAGAACGAGGATCCATGCCAAACTTCTGGTAGTCTTTCAACTCAATGCGTCTGCTACCAAGTTAGCTTTGTCGAGATGATGATGGATCCCTACATCGTAGTCCTTCATCAATTCTAGCCATCGATGTTGCCGCATATTCAGTTTCTTCGGTGTAAATAGATATTTAAGACTCTTGTAATATGTGTAAATCTCGCAAGTTGCACTGTAGAGATAATGACGAGCAAAGATTACTGCAATTAATTCTAGATAGTGAATTAGGTAGTTTTTCTCGTAAGTCTTTAGTTGTTGCGAGGCATACGCAATGACTTTCCCATTCTGCATAAGAACACAACCCAAACCATTGTATGAGGTATCGCTATAAATTACGAACCCATCAGTTCTTGTGGAGAGTGCCAGTATAGGAGCTGTCATAAGCCTGTTTTTCAACTCCTGGAAGCAACGTTCCTGCTTGTTAGTCCATTCAAAGGGTGTGTTCTTCTGAGTTAGCTGGGTCAAGAGTGATGCCATCTTCGAGAAATCTTGAACGAAGCATCGGTAATAGCTAGCTAGACCTAAGAAGCTTCGAATCTCGGACACGTTAGTAAGTCGTGGCCAATCCACAATTGCTGCAAATTTTTAGGGGTCAACCGAGATGCTATCCTTATTAATGACGTGACCGAGGAAGTGTACACTAGTGGTCCAGAATTCACATTTTTTAACTTGGCATAAAGTTTGTGATCCCGTAGTGTTTGCAGCACTGTTCGTAAGTGTTGTTCATGATCTTTTGGTGACTTAGAGTATACAAGAATGTCATCAATGAAGACAATGACGAACTTATCAAGATATGGTTTGAACACTCGGTTCATGAAGGCCGCTAGAGCATTTGTGAAGCCAAATGGCATGACAAAAAACTCTTAGTGCCCGTAACGTGTTCTGAAGGCCGTCTTCTCGATGCTTGCCGTTTTGACTTTTAGTTTATGATAATCAGAACGCAAATCGATTTTGGAGAATACTTGAGCGCCTTGAAGTTGATCAAACAAGTCGTTGATTCTTGGCAAGGGGTATCGATTTTTGATGGTGACTTTGTTCAACTCCCGGTAATCGATGCATAACCTCATCGTGTCATCCTTTTTCTTTACAAACAGTACTAGAGCTCCCCATGGTGAGGTACTTGGTCGAATGAAGCCTTTGTCTAGGAGTTCGTAGAGTTGGGTTTTTAGTTCCTTCAATTCCGCTAACAACATGCGGTAAGGGGCTTTGGAGATCGGTTGTGTATTGGATTGAGTGTCGATGGTGAATTCGATTTCTTGATCAACTAAGGTACCAAGTAAGTCTTTAGGGAAAACATCAGGAAATTCTCGAACGACCAGTATTGAATCGAGTGTTGGGTCTATTTGTTGAGCGTCGACCACATAACAAATACAACCACCACAACCTTTTCTCAAAATTCGCTGGGCTATCACAGAGGATATCAAATACGGAGGGGTAGAAACTCCAGTTCCTTCGAAAACCAACTTGCGTTGGTCAAGTAACCGAAGAAAGACCTTTTTGGTCGTACAGTCAATAGAGGCATGGTTGGCAACAAGCCAATTCATTCCTAAGATTATGTCGAAGCTACTAATGCGGAGTGGAATTAGATCTACATACAAGGTTTCATCTTTTAGGGATATAACACAGGACTTGTATACCTTTGTACTAAGCGTGGAGACACCAAATGGAAAAGCCACAGATAATGCATATCCCAATGGTTCAGTTGTTGATGTTAACTTGGGAACAAAGTATGGTGTAACAAAAGAATGAATGGAACTAGAGTCAAAGAGAACATGAGCTAAGTGACCACAAACAGAAAGTGTACTTGTCACAACGTTCTCCGTAGCATTGGAATTTTCGGGTACTAACGCAAAAGCTCTCCCTTGGTGCTTCTATTCCTTCTTTCCTCCTGTGGCGGTTCTTGGTTTCTAAACTAGTTCAGAGGCACCCATCACAGAGTTTGTGAATTTTAGGTAGTCTTTCATCACATGGCCAACTTGGCCACACCTATAACATGCTTCTATTGCCCAGTAGCACTGTCCCTTATGAGCCTTTCCACAACTCGGACAATTCAGAATGGTGCTACCCCTGGGAATCGTAAAAGTTTAGTTGGCCGAACCAGTTGAGCTAGTAGATCCAGGATTTACTTTCTTTGGTGGGGCTACCCTTGATCCTCCGACTGGTTCCCAAAACCGCTTCTTTTGACCCATTCCACTTGAACGTGCGGTTTTAATTCATTTTCTGGTGATATATGCTCGATCCACCACCTCTGCATAGGTTGGTAGTTTCAGAACCTCAAGCCTATCTTTGATTTCTGTATCTAATCTTGCTTTGAATTTTCTTGCTTTTCGGGCTTCTGTCAGATAACATACGGTGCAAATCGTGCTAGTCGTGTGAACTTACTTTTGTATTCCGCCACTGACATTATTCCTTGCCTCAAATGTGGGAACTCGGATGCCTTCTACTCCCGTAATGATTTTGGAAAATACTTTTCATGGAACACCTCTAGGAATCTTGCCCAAGTCACGATCTCTTCCTTTTCTGAGGTGAGGAGCCATCATTCCTGCGCATCTTCCTTGAAAGTGAAAGTGGCAAAGGATACTTTCTGTTCTTCTGTGTAGGGTAGGGCATGAAAAATCTTCTCCGTTTCTTTAACCCAAGCTTCAGCTAGCAACGGGTTTGAGCCTCCTATGAACGTGGGAGGTTTCAAGTCTTGGAATTGTTTAGTTGTAGCTGTCTCTTCACGATGTTCTGGTAACCCATTATTCTGCAAGGCTTGTAAGAAACTAGTAACAGCTCTTTCCACAATCTTTTCCATTGGATGATGATCTGGTACCATTTCCATCGTTAGCCATAGCTATAAAACAATTTTAATAAACGTGGTGCATGATTTCTATTAATTACCTAAATTAAAACATATTCACATAATCTACAAAACATAGACAATATATACATTATTCACAAAACACCGGTTTTATTTATGTATAATGGTGTTGGTACATCACTTGTAGTTATGTCAATTTTAGTGCCTAACCCTCCATGACAAAATGGGTTAGAACTAGGTCATGGTCAACTCACTTGGACACCAAACACAAGGAAAAAGAAAAACACAAAAACAACAAAAGAAAGGATTTTGTTATCAGGATCTTAGGTTGAAAATAGCTATGGGTACTGCAATTGCATGTGATGCTCGAACTCCCAACCGCTTTGCTCGATGCCAAAGCATCGTCATACCACCTCCACTCGGTACATGGGGATGTCTTCGTTGTAACCCCACAGTTGTCGTCCCGTGATACGTACAGGAACCTCCACATATGTCATAATATCACCAAAGCCAATCGTCTGAGTATCAATTAGGTTTTTAGGGAGAGGGACTCTTGCTTGAATGTGATCACTTAAGAAGGCATTTCCTCGTCGAGTCACAAACTCTAAAGGTAAAGGTGCCACTAAATAACAAGGATATACTTGACTCGAGGCCATGCCTACTACCTGTGTAGGTCCCAAAAACCTGTCTAAGGTATTCATAGCGTCAACACTCCACCACAGTGTGTCTACTTTTGTGGGGATGACCCTTAAGTATACTAGTCGGCCCATAAATCGGTTGAGGGTCGGGTCTGCTTGCCTAACTATTGCTTCTGAATTGCCTATTTCCTCTGGTAAGTTTGGAATGTAACTGTTATTTTCAAAAATTTCTTCGACATTCGAGAGATTAGGCCTGTACCAAAAAGAGTCGCCAAAGTTAAGTTTTGACATTACCTGCACCACAGGATGCCCAACTTAGTTATAGAACTAAGAAAAGACTTATTACTGTAAGGACTAAGGTAAGACTATAACCATAAGAACTAAGGTAAGAAATTTTTTTTTTTTTTAATCTTGTTTTTCTAATGGTACGCGTGTCTTTTAATTTAATGGTATTTTTTTTTTTTGTATAACCATTGCTCTGATACCACTTTTGTCACGACCCATCTCAGTGACCAGGGCTGGATTCGCAACTAGCTAATTCTAAAATTTCTTTGATTAATTCCAAGTAATTAAATTAAATAATGAAGCAGATTAAAATAAAAGATGTAGATAAATATCTGAATCGTACATAGAAATTATTATTTATGTAATGATGTAACATTAGTCAGATAATGATTACAAGGAAAAAAAAAATGATATCCATATCAAATTTGAGGTTCTGATCCACAGGGTATAACCATTATTCTTTAAATTTCTTCACCTGAAAGGGGTTTTAACAGCTATGAGCACATAACAGAGTCAGAAATATTATACTGAGAGCATGAGGGTATAAAATCACCATAGATAATTATTTAGGCTAAATGATAAATAGTTTGGTTCGAATAAATTATTTTTAATAACAGACATATAACACAAAATCATATAAACAAAACAATTATAACCACGATACATAACAGAATAGAATGTCAATGGATCCATGACAGACAAAGGGTCATGAAGTGACTAATCAGAAGGCCAAAGGTTATTTAAGTCCCCCCAAGACATGGGACTGTCAGAGGGTCACTAAAGTGACAATTCAGAGGGCCAGTAATTATTTAAGTCCCCAAGGCATGGGACCTTCATGGTGATACTTATTCAAAACAAATGTTTATAAAATCATTGTCAAATATTTTTTAAAATTTAAACAAATATATCCATGGGTTTCAATTTAAGCAAATAGATTTCAGAAAATAATCCATATAATTGAAACATTAACATAACCATAAAGCATAAATTATATAAAAATAAATTTGTGGTAACTCAAAACATTCATAAAATATATTATGATAACTCAAGATATATGTAAAATATATTATGGTCGCTCAAGGTATAATATAAGTCACTTAAATAGTAATTCCTAATTGTGCTCCCATTCATCGCGAGCTGACTCTCTCCCCGTGGTTACGTTTGTTTTGTATTTTTTTTCCTTGTTCTTTTATTCACAGCACCTCTCCCCTTTTATACTAAGCCTCCATACTTGCTCAACACGTTCTAGGGTAACACATTGCCTCTCTAAGCTATAGCCGTCATGATGCTCTAGGAGGAAACTTATCCCTCAGATATGAAACTTATCCTTCAAATGGATAAGTTTAAATAGTTGTTGTTGTTGTTGTTGTCGTTGTCGTTGGCTTTTTTTTTTTTTTTTTCTAATCTTTGGGCCCAAATTCTAACATAATTAAACCATCATAATTAGATTACATTTTATTTATTTATTTTTATTATTTGTTTATTTTTAAATTAATTAAACAATTAAGGTGTCACATCAAAGTTGTTAATCCCATACCAAATAAAGTACCGTTTTTCAATTGGTACGGCACCTATCGGTACTGATATGTTTTCAGCTACTATCTTGGATTTATCGTAAAAATATTATATATGTATGAAAAATATTGTCTAGTAGTAAATAATTTAAGCATATAATTTAACTATCCAAAGTTTTATTTTTTATTTTTTTAGGGTATCAACGTATATCATTATGATGTCCTGAGTACGTCACTCACTTCATCCTTCTTTTAATTTCATTAAATTTCCTATTTCGGGTTTTAATTCGAGACCTTCGTGTGGATTCATCACACTTCATATTCTTGTGTATTGTGGTCCTAGACTGTTTCCGGGTTTGAATTTTCCTTGTTTTGAGTATGGAGATGGACCGGGATGGGAGAACACCTAGTTAAACTTAAGATCGCATCCTAGTAAACAAAATTGCACATGCGGAGCAGGAGCCGCAGGTGCAGGAAGAAGGGTCGCACGTGCCAGAAAAGGGGCCACACGTGAGGGGTGAATTCTGAGGTTCAACTACTGGAATAAAAACAAGTGCATGGAAAGCAAACTACACATGTGGAGAGAAAGAATCACATGTGCGGCTTAGGACCCGTACGTGCGGAAAGGGGGTGCCGCATGTGCGGAAAAAGGTGTGCACGTGCAGGAGTGGTTATGAGTCCAAAAATTCTTTCTTTAGGCTGGATCACCTTTTCATTTCCCTATTTCCCTTCTCTCTCTATATCTTATTTTCTCTCCCTTCTCTCTACAAACACCCAACCACCACCATGAATTCTTGATTTCTTCAAATCTATTGAAGATTTGACCCTAGTTCCTTTATCAACTTTGGAGAGCTCCTCAAGGGTTACATCTTGTACGGTGGAGATCGGCTCTCAACACCAACGAAATCTTAGGTTTTCTCATCCTTCTTCTCCAAAATTTGAGGCAAAGAATTTCTTAAAGTTATATATATGACTTTAGCATGTCTTGACTTGGTATTAATGTGATTTTGTGTTGGAAGTTTAGGATTTGAAAATGTTGGGTTTTAAATTGTTTGAGGAGTGATTCCTCTCATGGTTTTGCACAAATTAGTTGTTTTATGGGTTTATGAGACTCATGGGAGTCCATTGATGAAAGCATTTTTTTTGAAAATGTGAAATATGTTTTTGAAGGAAACCCCTAGATTTTGGAAATTTAGGAAAAAGTTGATTTTGTGAAAAACTTATGAAAATGTTGAGATTTTCATGGAGAAAAATGATGAATTTTCATATGTTGATATGTTGTTGAGGTATCCAAGAGATAGATAAGTTTTTGTTGTTGAGAAATTGATATGGATTGCAAGATTGATACATGCTCAGATTATGAGAATTTGATATTGATTATGAATATGAAATATTGTCATATGTCACACACACACACACACACATATATATTGTTGAATGATATTTGAGGAATATCAGTGATTGAGATGAAATTGAGAAATATTGAATATTGTGTTAACATAGAGAGAATGTTGAGAATTTAGAATCTCTTTTCGAGAATGTGTATCTTAACTTCATTCTATTTTATTCATTACACGACCTTTGAATAATGCCTTATTAAAGCTATGATTTTGGAAAGATAGAGTTATTGTTTTGAGATGGCTTTTGAAACTTGAATTGTTTTTAGGGTAAATATATTGGGAAGTCTAGATAAGAGGTGTAGATTGAAATTTAAGTTGGTCTGAGTGTCCAGGGTGAAAGACTGAAAACATGAGCAGGGCAAATACCACATGCCTTCTAATTAGGAGCAGGTAAAGTGGGTTTGGTAGAGTCTTGAGGGACCTTCTTGTAGACACTAGTCTAGGATTACTTGAATTGTATTTACCACCCCGTATTGTGATTCTATTACATTGATGTATTTTTGTGTTCGAAATGATCATTGGCATGAGATTTCAAAGAGATAAAACTCATGCTTTATTTATTTTTGGAGCATGACATGGCATTGCATGCATATTTATAAGACTATCTAAAACATATATACTTTGTTAAGATCTTCTTACTGGGTTCTGTGCTCACCCCTAATGGAATTGTGCAGGAACAGATGTGGTAATTTTGCCTCAATGAAGGCGAGAGCGTAAGGCTCTTTTTTTTAACTGTTCTATTTTTGACAAGCCAAGGGGTTATCTATATGGGTTTGTGAATCATTTATTTGTAACCGGGCTTAAGCCTTGGAACTTGTGGCCTAGGGACTTTATTTTGTATTTGTTTCTTTTATTATTTATCTATCTCACAAGCTATAGATTCATACCTTAGAGGAGATTGAATATGTAATTGCATGTGAACTTTTGTAAATCTTTCATATATCAAGGAATTTCACTATAAAGATTGATTAGTAAATAATGATTGGAGAATTATGATTATTTAATTGAGATGGATTAAATCACGGTTATCATATATTAATTATTTGGGGGTTTTACAATCATATAACATATTTTATATAATATATGGGTGTGTATAAAATAAAACAAAAAATTCAGAAATTAACTTTTGCTTGCGTACCGTTCAATTCTGTCGGAATTACATTTTTCGACTGGTATTGTCTGATATTTACGAAATTGGCCGGTACTCACCGAGAAGTTAATTTGAACGATATTGGCCTATTTATATTCTGTTTTTTCTCTGGTATGGTACATACCGACCGGTACTGGCTAGTATAGTATGGGATCAACAACTATGGCCTTAATAGGTTTAAAAGTTTTTACTACTTATATAAACGATAGTAAATGTACTCATTTAATGCATTTCTTAACCTATCGGCCCGTTGGCGCACCCAGCCTGCCCGACTGAACCCTATTTTTCTAGAACTTTGTAAGGTAGTTATAGCCCATAAGGCCGAACTAAGCTAACATTTTCATACTGAAATATTAATGGACTGGGCTTAGAATTTATATTTTCAATGCAACCTGATCCAACCCGTTATTAATTAATTAATTAATTATAATACATTAAAATAATTTTTTTGATGTTGAGATCTACACTTTATGTTTATTGATTTTATAGAAACTTGCGTTTGTGGTAATGTGATTGAATTTATTTAAGAAATATAATCTGTGATTGAATTTAGTTATGGAATGTTTTAGGTAGTGTTTGGTAGAGTTTTAGAATTATGATTTGAGAATAGAGTTGTATTTTGAGTTTGCGAGTTTTGAAATTATGATTTGAGTGTAGAAAATTTGTTTGGTCATGAGTTTTAAAAAAAGTTTTGAATTGAGTTTGAATGAATAATGTGACATATGATATTTGATTCAAAAACTTACAACTCATAACTAAACACACAACTCAAAACTCTATTCAACGCTCATAAAAAAAATTTAAAAAAAATTCAAAATTTTTTTTATTTAAAATATAAAAATAACAAGTGCCAAAAAAAAAAAAAAAAAAAAACCGAACACTATTCCAATCAACCGGCCAGACGTCCGGGTTAGCCAAAGTTTCTTGCTTGAAAAGGAGTTTTTAAAAGTAGATGTAGAATTATAATTTGAATGTTGAAAATAAACACCATACTCAAAAGTGTGGGTAGAAATGTGTTTGAAATACCTTTCCAAACACATTTTTTAACATATAGCCCGATGGGTGTGCTTGAGATTTATAATTATTTTTTAGAACGGACTTGGACAGATATAGAAGCCTGATGTTAGGATCGGGCTGGGCTTTGATAGGCACAAAACCCCTTATTATGCAGTGTCCACTCAGCCCAAACTCAACCTGTCCCAACCCAAACCTAGCCTGACCCGGCCCAATTGTCCTAGCCCAAACCTAGCCCAACCCAGCCCAACATTTATCCACCCCTAAGCACATGTTAGCAAAAGCCAATTTGTATATATGTTTGTATACATAAAGTATATTTAGAAGAATATAGCACTAGTATGCTTGTAATTATAATGTATAATAGTAGATGTTCTCACTAAAAAAATATATACAAAAAATTATGTCATCATGTATAAAAAATTTATTTGTATGGTATTTACCCACAATGTGAATTTATAAGCTAACTAAAATAGTTGAATCATTGAATCGTCGAAATCGATTCAATTCAGTTTTCAATTCTAAAGTTTTGGTTGAAGTTTTAAATTGAATCCAACAAATTGTGATTTATTAGTTTATTAGTTTTTAATATTTTTGTATTTAAAAATAAGAATATATAAATTATTACTCGGATTTCAATATTAGTTTTGATTAAAAAATTAACAAGTTCTAACTAATTTAACTAAATTAATCATTATTAATTTGTTACTATTATAAAATATATATTATATTTCTTATTATATATAAAATCTAGTGAATAATTTGTGTTTAAAGGCACTCCCAACACAATTTGACATCAGCTAAATCATGGCACCTAAATTTGAAAAAAAAAACGTGTAAAAAAAACAGCTAAAAACACAATAAGGCAATACCAAAACTTTTCTCTTTCCACTATTCCATTATCACTTCAGCTCTTGCCAAGAGCATCAGTGGTGGTGAGGAAAGGAAGGGGGTCACTACATTGGTGAAAGAAGGAGAAGAATGAGTCATCGTACCAACCCTCACCACCACTGGGCAAACAAAAACCGAATCAAAGCCCAAATAACAGTGTAGATTGATCAATTATCAAACTCCGAAATATATTCTAAAAGAGAAATATGAAATTTCTATTAATACAATAGACAAAACAATGTAGAAAATAATAATTGTGATCAACTATTGTAGCCATAGGTATAAATGAAATAGAAAACACAATGTACCCTGATCAACTCATTTTCAAATTTGCACAAAAAATAAGGATTCCACTTTGTAGAAAATAAGACAGAGACATTATGAACAAATGTCCATGCACACAACACCATTCCACTAAAACCAAATACCATAGGCACCAATTTATGCTGTGTTTGGTTGGGGGATTTAGGGAGGGATTTGGAAAGGGAAATGGAAAAGGTAGGTGAAATGTGAATAAAACATGCCTATATTTCACCTAGTTTCACACACCTTTTCCCTTTCCCTTTCCAAATCCCTCCCCAAATCCCCCAACCAAACATAACATTAGACTGTTCCCTAAGTAAAGCACAACTCCCAACAGTTTTGCTTCCAAAGATGACAAAATATTAGAAGTATAACACCAAAAAAGAAAAAAAAAAGAAAAGAAAGAAAGAAGAAGTTACACATCCAAACAACCCTTCAATGCCTTGGGCTACAATCATCAGCAAAAATCTAAATTGCCATTAAACAAAAGAGCAATGCTTGGTAGCTCGAAAAGGAGATTGACTTGAATGGCTCGAAATTTATCTTGCCGGTTGTTCGGCAAGAAGACTGATAGCCGCGGTCGACAAAGGTGACAACTGCGGTAAATAAGTTTTCACCCAGTCGTCCGAGCAGACGTCCGGTAAACACCCATTCGGGCCATTCGAGCCCCTCCTTTTCAGGCTACCAAGCATTTTTGTAAACAAAAATCCCCATACGCCATTGCATCAACAATAAAATTAAATAAATTGATAAACAACTAATTGACATTCTTTTATCAATCCACAAATTCAGAGGTACCCAAGCCAAATTAATCACAAAGCACTCTATTAGATACGTTTTTTAATATAGGATTTCCTATTGCAATCACCCACCTACCACCCAGATGTCTATTAAATGAAATAGCCAGGCTCTCTAAATAAAATAATCAGAGCAGATCATTTGCAGAATTTAATTCAACCATCCTAACCAAATGACTAATCCAGTATTTGTCTACCATTTCAAAAACAGTACACTTGCTTTAAAGAGCCAAAAAAAAAAAAGGATCATTCTTCCTTTTTTCACCATCAAAAAAAGAAAAACAAAGGAATGGACGATCAAGCAATGTGAGTAGTGGCCCCTCTGTTTGGTCTCCTCCTCAGACGGGCAATTGGAAGATAAATTGTGATGTTGCCATTGATAAAGGGCATGGAATCGGAGCTATTGCAGCTCTTATTCGTAATAGGCAAGGGCAGCTGATTGACGGTTTGGCTCAGAGAGTTAAGTTGGCATCGGTAGCTCAGGGGAAGGCTTTAGCAGTTAGATTGGCCTGCGCAATGGTCCACACTCTCAATCTTGGACTTGTTGAAATTGAAGGGGATTGCAAGAGTGTTATTCAGTTATGTGTTTCGGAAGATTCTCCCCCTTGGGATTGTGTGGTCATTATTGAGGATATTATATCAATGGCTAGGGGAGGTGGTGTGTCCTTTAATTGATGTCCAAGAAGTGCAAATGGGGCTGCTCGCTAGACAGCTTGTGCTTGTCTTTCTAATTCGTTACAATTAGATTGGGTAGCATGGCCTCCTGTGGCCTTAGATCATTGTCTTTCCTTTCATTTTCTGTAATCGGTGCCTTTTGGCATTGTTCTATGGATTTCAACGTCTTCCAATCAAAAATAAATAAATAAATAAAAATAGAAAATAAAAAATCAAAGAAAGAAAAACAAAAGGGAATTTAACTGTACAATGTCAACCAAATAATTACTACATTATCAATGAAATGGCTAGCTAGTAGGTATACATCATTAGAATGTCAGCCAAGCTTACATTGCACCGACACAATCTAAAACAAAGTTTTGTTTGGCATACTCCTCAAAGTTTTGATTTGTGAAAGTTGATTTTTGGTTGGCATATATAATGTTGGGGTTTTCCACAATGACGTTAGCCATCAGTTTTGGATTTGCAGTTAAATTACTTCAAGAGAGAGGAAAAGATACAACGTACTTGCAAAATTAATTCAGATTGGTTGTTAGCTTCTGCTTCAGATTCTCAACCGATGTATGCATGTACATATACAAACACGTGAGATTATTAAAACTGAAGTTGCTGAGTGAGACAGGAGTGTAACCTTAACAACAGAGGGAAATCTTCCATTTCATTTGGAGTGAAGGCTCTGCACCCAAAAAAAAAAAAAAAAAATTAGGGAGGAAGCCAGAGAGAGCATCAATTATTTCCAATAGTATATAAATGTAAATCGTTTGTGTACTGTTTTAGTATTTGATAATTCCATCCCAATTGAAATCAGACCTGCGTAGCCTCCAACAATCATTTATCCCCCAAATCAAATGCTTATAATTATTTGCAGTGTATTAACAAATACCCACAATTGAATGGAATCAGCTTAAGTGACAGAAAAAATTTTGCATGCATGAGGATGATGATTAAGACTAAGCCTTAATATTTATAAAATAAATAATTGAAATGTAGCAATCAGTGTAGTTGAAACATGATATACTTTGGAAGTAGAGTGGCAAAAGTAAACATTCGAGAAAAAGAAGTGATATGAATATTGTTCCAGCAGCAAGAAAAGCGGTTGATCAGCAACATCGATCTTCACAGTCACGTTGCTTCGGCTACTTAGCCACCGTGACCTTCGACTCCTGCTACTTCACCTCTGTGAATGGAGACTGAAGAACCCCTTTCGACTACCCGCCACTGCAAATTGGTCTCACGATATGAGTTTTGTAGATAAATAATGTTGAAGCAACCCCTATCATCAAGCTGATCATAAGATGACTTCAAAAGATTGATGCATAGAAATTCTCCAATCTGTTTGATGGGGTGGGTCTACAGATATACATTTATATCTATACATAATTGTGTTTGACCTATTACCAATAGCATCATCACCAATGCAGTGTCTTTCCACAACTTCAGCCACCTCTCAAGTCTATGCTTTCAACCGGTATAGAAATTTAATAAACAACAATGATTCATACCATTAAAAAAAAGACCATTAATAGCACTAATGCATTGGGAATGCCAAAAAAAAAAAGGCCCCATCCACTGTCACATCATTAGTGGTGCTATTAGAGCACCACTTTTAGTGCTCTCAATCATTTTTCTTTAATAAATATACAATTTTTCATGTCATATAGACATTCACCTAGTGTACTGCAATCACAGGAGGGGTAAGAAATATTGCTGAAAAAATAATTGTTGACCATAAGACTAACAATATTGTTGATACAGGAATATCATAGATGATACAACAAATCCAAGCTATTTTTCACAACCAACTGCGTTAGAATGTCTAAAGGTCCTTAAAAAAGTCAAGAAACATAAAAGAGAGAATTGATTTCAACGTATTGTGTTTTGCATATATTGGAGCAGCAGAATAGCGAAAGTTGAGGGGACAATTGATTTCAAACTATTTAGGAGAAAACCAAATAACAAAATGAATATAAACCATTTCAAACCCATAGAACCCATTTCAAAATTTCTGGTTGAATGCTTTAATGTTTCAGGCCTTCTTGTTGTCCCTTATCTTCCCTTTTCAATCAACCTTCCAATTAACTTTACTCACTATTAAAAACATTAAGAGTAGGGCAGTAATCTACTATAAGTACACACTAACGATCGCCGGTAGCAGTTCTCTGACGAAACCTGGCTCAATCATTGTCAACAAACTTGACAGCCACCATTTAAAGAAATAAGGTCAAAACAAAACAAAAAATTAATTCACTCATCTGCAACACAGTTTCTCCACAAAATAAAACTGAAAACCAAAATTACAGAAAGAGGATATCATAAACTAATTTGTTGTTGGGATATTTGAAACAAAATGGCATCAAGCTGAAAGTTGCTTCAATTTTTTCGCCTCAAATGCAAGAGAAGTAATTCAAAATTGCATAGCAAACAGTGGTACAATCTGATAGTAACAATTACTTTGGGCTTTGTTTGGTTTCAGAAAACAAAGAAAGGAAAGAAAAATATATATAATAGAATTTCTCTTCTATGGTCACTTTTAATCATTCACCTAAGAGAAATAATCCTTTTTCCCAACCAGAAAAAAACAAAAAAA
This sequence comes from Camellia lanceoleosa, assembly GCA_025200525.1. NCBI lineage: Eukaryota > Viridiplantae > Streptophyta > Magnoliopsida > Ericales > Theaceae > Camellia > Camellia lanceoleosa. The sequence continues at coordinate 56,848,954 of CM045759.1, forward strand.
AGAACAAGAAAACTGAGTCCAATCCAATTGCAATTCCAAAGCCTTAGAAATACAAACACAAACACATGAGGGAATGAATCAGAAAACCAAATCTTACAAAGTTGTGTGTTTTAGAGCAATCCAAATACCTAAAAATAAAGGTCAATTAAGAACAAATAGATCTCAGGTCAATTAAGAAAAATTCCCAAAATTTGAACAAATTGATAATCGACAAATCGACAATCAACAAATAGTCCAACAACCTAAGTCAATTAAGAACATCAACACTTTAATTAAATAAATTAGTAAACTACCAGTAGGTCCTAATAGTTAAACTTAATTCCCATCAAGTCCTATTGAAAATAAGTCTTCGTAAAATTGTCACTAAAAATAATTTTTTTGTAATAATTTTTTATATATGTCGCTAAAAATTGACAATTAGTGACTTTTTTTTGTCATGATTTTTATATATTGTCGCTAAAACTTACAATTAGTGACTTTTTTATGATAAATTTTTCACATAGGACCTATTAGACAATAAATTCACTTATTATGACCTACACGTAAGTACCCCATAATTATTTTAGTCTTGAAATACCCAAGAACCTAAGTCAATTGCCTTAACGCGTCCAATCTTTTCATTATCAAAAAGGTACCCGTAAGACTCAAAGTAAACACAATAACCACAACAACTTCTTTTTTTTTTTTTCTTTTCCCCAACTTTCTGAGCAACTAAACACAGCAACCAACGATTAGTCAAAAGGAAACCCAATAAAAAAAAATTAATTCTGATAAAAATACAATCACAACTGACCTTTCAACTAAACCCAGAAATGACTGTAGCCAAAATTTCACTTTTTTTACTATTTCTCCCACTTTCTTACCAACCAAACAACAACCAAACAGGACAGAATTTTGTGTGTGTAGAAACTATTGATTTATGGGCTGATAAATATTTATACCTTTTTTGGTAGTGAAAATCTTATTTATGGTGGAATGCTTGTGGGTTGAAATATTTATGGTTGATATTTATGAGCTGAAAAGTTTATGCAGAAAGAAAAGTTTCTAGACTAATAAAAAATATATACATACATATATATATATATATATGTCTTGGGTTTCTTTGTAAAGCTTTGTGCTTTGTTGCAGATGACGGGCTTTGTTTGGAGCTTCAAATCCTTATATTATATCACATTTACCCACATAGATGATCACATCAAAACCATATAAAAACACTAGATTTTGACACTCTTACTATTGGAAATTGGGTCGAATTTGACCCAATCCATAACCCCTGGAGCATAATTCACATGATTTATAATTGCAGATAATTAAGGAATTATCTTAGGAAGTGTTTGAGTTGTTGTAAAAGACTACAACACAATTCATATCTACTAAGATATTCCCTATATAGGAGATATATACATATTCTAGGTGTGAGTTTTACCCGAATAATCTCTATAGAATATATTTCTCTCGCTGTTCTTCCCAAATATATTTCTCTCGCTGTTCTTCCTTCCTAGGTCACCATTGTTGAACCTAGGATTTGGAGGGTGGATACAATATTGAAAAACTCTTGTAACTTCTCAATCGACGAAGAAGGGCTAGAGAGACAAGACTCGTAATTTAAATATTCCGATCCAAATCCATTTCCACTTGAGGTAACTTAATTACCCACCTTTTTATCATATCACATTTACACAGATAGAAAACCCAAATAAAAACCCTAGATTCTCACACCCTCTTCCAAAAAAAATGAACCAACATGGTACACATGAAAATACGATGGAATAGTAACAAAAGGGGAAAAGAAAAATTGAGAATTTAGCCTTGTACCTTGGGGCTATGTAGATTAAGCTGTATAAAGCAAAGTCAAATGGTGTTGTTGTGGTAAAGAGAGAAAGCTTGGTTACTTCAATAGGAAGAAGAAGATGTGTGGTGGGAATGAGAGGAAGAGGTGTGAAAAAGAATGGAGTTTTAAATTTTGAAATCAAAATGAGAGTGAAAGAGAGAGAAGATGTCAATGAGATGTGAGAGGGTTGAGAGGTGTGAGAGATGTGAGAGTTGTGTGGAAACTTAAGAAGTACAGACATGGACATGGACACGGACATAGATACGGATATGAATGAATGTAATGTAACATGCCCCAGGGGATACCCGTGCGTGTTAAACAGTTCAGACTCTTGACTTCTTTGATCTAATCTCGCGAGTGCAATGTGAAACATAGATGAGAGTCCAGATTTGGTAACTTTTATGAAAAATTCGTTTTAATACAAAATCTTTGCCAAAAATGGACTGCATCACCAGATCTTAGAGTCGCCACCTAATATTTTTGAAAAAATTAGGAAACCCGTGACTCGTGCCAAGGCTACTGTTTGTCGTAACCAAGGATGCTTGGCTCGGAACCTTAAGTATGAGAGGGGAATGTTATTGAGTTTTATTTTCTTTATATATTATATTCCGATTATTAAATAAATCCTACAATTTACTATGTGAAGCATACAAGTATAGACCATGTGACTCATTTTGGAACAATTTGATTTCATGTGTTTTGAAACAATTTTGAGATGTAAAACTCAAATAAATTGAGTTTACAAACATTAAAATCAACATCATCCCAAATTAAGTGACACGACCTCCATCCACCGGCATTCATACAGTTATATCAAGTAAGCAAGTAGCCTAATAGTAGAATGCTAAACATCGTAAGGGGAAAAAAATACACAAACAAGCGGGATGCTAAAGTATAAAAACTTACATGTTTCCGATGTCCTGTGAGCTGCTACAAAACAAAGTTAGCAAAATATGCATGATTTTATATACAAAATCCTAATGCAATTCACACATGAGATGCAACTAAAGATTCGGCTTCTAAGATATGACATGTGAATCATCTCAAGAATATTAGGTAGCGCACATAATCACATAGGAATTGATTAAATTCATAAATGCAAACTTAGCCGAATTAAGATGCATGAAACATGGATGCAAAGCATGGATTTGATGGGGAAAAAAAGAAAAACAAAATATGATGTTTATGCACAAATAAGGAAAGCAAGTAAAACAATGGGATAGAAAGAAGCCGGGTGGAGAGATGCAACTAAAGATTCGACTTCTAAGATATGACATGTGAATCATCTCAAAAATATTAGGTAGCGTACGTAATCACATAGGAATTGATTAAATCTGCAAATGCAAACTTAGCCGAATCAAGATGCATGAAACATGGATGCAAAGCATGGATTTGATGGGGAAAAAAATATGATGTTTATGCACAAATAAAGAAAGCAAGTAAAACAATGGGATAGAAAGAAGCAGGGTGGAGAATTATTATAACACTTGAAAGAATAAATACAAATCAAATTAGAGAGGGAGAAGGAAAATATTATAACAAAATAAAACCTCACAAAACACTAAAATAAATATAAAAAAAATAAAATAGAAGCTTCATGTGTCTTGAGGATTGCCGAAAACTAGTATTCTCAACACTGAAAGGCTACTCCGTTTCGTCCAAAAGAAGCAAACCGGTCGGCCATATAGGCCGGCTAGCCAACTAGGCCTAGCAAAACCTGTCTTGTTGCAAAACTGAGAAATGGAACAAATAAGGAATATGTAAGTGGCTCAACTAATCACTTACAGTCAGATTATAACAAAACTAATATGAAATTAAAATAAGAAAACAAATATAAGATTGAAAGTGCAAAAAAATGAGTAAGAGATAGAAAATAAACTAGCCGCTTTTGGTTAGGTTACAACAAACGAAAGCAAGAAAATAAATTTGAAATAGAAATGAAATAATTAAAAATTTACCTTCCAAAGAAATAGTGGACTTATTGATTTCCAAACTTCCTCTTGATCACCCTCAAGGTTGTGAATTATGATCTTAGTCCTCAATTCAAGGGCTTGGAATTTGAGCTTAAAATGATGGTTTTGGACAAGTGTATGATCACTCTTTAATCTTCTTCAACTTAGTAAGACTACTCTCTCTTTGATCAAAGCTTTAGGACTTGGTTCTTGAGTGGTTTTTGCAAGGGAAGATGATATATGGTGTATAGCTTTAGAAAATGAAAGTTCACAACTAACACTTAATTTTGTCTAACTCTTGAATTCAATGCTTAAACTCTTTTTCTATATTTATAGTCTTCCCTACTCAATCTATTCTTTTCTCCTCTTAACAATCTAATGTATACATATAGGTAGTACAAGTGAAGAAATGGTGGAAGACAAGAATGGAGCATTAATGAAGACAGTGGAGCAAATGGAGCACTAATGAAGCACTAATAGAGCTAATGAAAGACAAAAGTAGAGCATTACCTTCAATGGATTAAGCATTGGGCAATGAAGGATGAGTATAAATGCATTCAATGCATAATGGGTCAGAAAAATGGGTTGGGAAGTCCCCCATCCAAGCCAACACAAAAATCTGGGCAATCTATCTCTAGGGTAGTCGACCGGCCAAAGAGGATTTCGGCCATTTTGCTCCGATTCAGTCTAGCTTTGCTCCAAATGCTCGACGGGACCTAAACACTTGGCCAAAATAGGCTTAGGGTGGAGAGTAAAGCTCAAATTCCATCTTTTTTTACTGAGAATTTTGTGAAAAATACATTCTTATTTTCATCATCAGATAATCAAAAGAAAGTAATTAAGTCTTAGGGCCAGTCAAAATGGGGTGTCTACAGATAACAGACACTGTAATTTCAAAAAATGAGAATAGAGACACGGCAGACACACGATAATAAAATATATTTTCATATATTTTTATTTGCTATCTAGATTAATATTATATCTACAAAAAAATAATATTAACAAAAATTAACTCTAATTCAAAATTTAAAATAAAAAAAAAAACTTTTAAATTAACATTTACGATTTATATCTTTTTTATGGATGATTTAAATTTAAGAAAAAAATAAACATCTAACATTTAACATTTATCAAAATTATTAAAGAAAATGGGGAAAAAATAACTTGACATGTACTTAGTGTGTGTCCCCAAAGTGTCCTCGATGTGTCATCTGAAAATAAATTAACCATGTGGCGTGTATCATATGTGTCCACCATGTCCACGTGTCCCCGCCTTGTCTATGTGTCCAACATAGATACAAAACTTGTTTTGAAGTGTTAGTGCTTCATAGGTGGGAACCGAAAACTGATCTCAACCATTGAATAAAACTAATGTCAACCATTGAAATGTCTTTATAAGACACATGTGTCTAGGACATTTTCAAATTATGCTATGTTTTTTATATAGATTTGTTTATTCCGGGGGTATTTGGAATGATTTAAATAAGTATACTTTTAAATTTTTTCTGAAAAGATGTGCAAAAAAAAAGAAGAGGTGATATAACTCAAATAAGTGGACTTATCTAAATAAATGCACTTATATAATGCATGCGAAATAGCCCCTCAATCTAATTAATAATATAATAAAAGAGGCAAAAACGAGTAAAGCTAAAACATAAAAATTAAAAAATCTTAAAGTTCCTTTAAGGTTATTGTTAGTGTTGAAAAAGTTGTAAATATATATATATATATAATTATGTAAAAATGTTTTAAAATATGTGGAAAATGTATTGAAATTATAATTTTCTTGACATTTTATACTTCTTATTGACAATAAGACCCTAATAAATTTGACATTTTGGTTGGAGTCTTAGTTTAGGCGCTTGGCGAAAAGTTCAAATTTAAATTTTTTGAGTCTAGAGATCTACGTGCTTTCATTCTGTCCATAAGGGCATCCTTTTGAAAAATGACTAAATTACCTCGTTAGTGGAGTCACGCTTCTTCTTATTACCACTTCACACTTTTTCTCTCACTCTCTCTCTCTCTCTTTGTATTGATCTGTTAGCTAGGGTTTCATTCTCTCTCCTCTCATCAATGAGGTTGCCTTCGCCGTCGATCTCAGCGACAACACTGCTAATGGCCAGACCACCATGAAAATGTCACAGTAGCGAAAAAGAGAGCCTGCCTCTTCAGTGTCGTAGCCAGATTAATCGGATTCAATTGAGATCCACTGTCAATCGTTCATATTTATATTAGTTTCTCTTTTCTTTCATCATCAAACCTAAAAAGAAGAGATAGAGAGAGAGAGAGAGTAGTTCTTCAGTTTTTTGACAATAGATATGTACTATGGCCGATTGGTCCTCATCTCAGTGCTCATCCTCATTTCTGGCTTCATATCCATCATCCAAATCTTGCCGGAAAAGCACCACAAATCCTCCGCCTTCGATCCGATCTACTGCGACAACTAACGATCCTTCATCGAGACCGTAACATGCCCGGGGGGTGCCCGCGCGCGTTAAACAGTTCGGACTCCCGAGATCTCTTTGATCTAGTCTCACGAGTGCAATGTGAAACGTAGATGAGAGTCCAGATTTGGCAACTTTTATTGAAAATCCATTTTATTGCAATTTTGTCAAAAATGGACTGCGTCATCAGATCTCAGAGTCGCCACCTAATATTTTGGAAAATTAGGAAACCCATGACTCGGTGCCAAGGCCACTGTTCGTCGTAACCAAGGATGCTTGGCTCGGAACCTTAGGTATGAGAGGGGAAGGTCAATAATGAGCACCCCCGCTCACCCGATCAAAAGATCGGCCTCTACTAAACCATGATATAAATTTTATTTTCTTTATATGTTCATGTTCTGATTATTTAAGTAAATCCTAAAATTTACTATGTGAAGCATACAAGGTATAGACTAGTTTGCTCAAATTGGAACAATTCACTTTCATGTTTGTTTGTCGAAAAGGGTTTGAATTTGTCACTTGACAAAGTAGGCTTAAAGTTTGTGAATTTGCCACTACAAAGTAGGCTTAAAACATACAATCTTTGAATCATTCCAATTTAAGTAACAAGCCTTCATCCACAAGCATTCAAACAATTTATCACTTAAGCAAATAGCCACATGGTAGGATGCTAAACATAATAAGAAACTCACACACAAATGGGATGCTAAAGCATAAAAACTCACAGATTTACTGACGTCCCTCGAACAGCTATAAAACAAAGTTAATAAAATATGCATGATCTTATATACAGAATCCTAATGCAATTCACTCATGAGATGCACTAAAGATTCGGCTTCTAAAATATGACATGTGAATCATCCCAATAACATGAGGTAGCACATAGAATCACAGAAGAATTGATTAAATTCACACATGTAAATGTAGCTGAATCTTAATGCATGAGACATGAATGTAAAGTATGGATATGCATGGCATGTCAGTTATATACATATGTATAGTTAGGGAAAGCGATTAAAGAATGGGATAGACAGAAGCGGGGTTGGGGATTATTATAACACTTTAAATATTACAAATCCAAATGAGAGAGAGGAGAGAATAATAAAATAAAATAAAATCTCACAAAACACTCAAAATAAAAAAAATAAAAAATAAAAAAGTTTTAAACCCACCGCCATTCATCGATTAGTAAGTAACCAGTTGTCTTCAATCCAGCCGGCCTGCATACCTCAGCCCATGCACTCATCCTCAATGGAGGGCCCGCTAAAAAATATGTCTATGAAGTTCAAAAATTGGGCCACTAATGTAATTTATAATTATCACGCCACATTAGACATTATAGCAGCATATATACGACTAGCCTATAGTCCACCATGTTGCCAATTACACAATTCGGCCCTTGAGTAGAAGGCCCAATAAAACCATTATTCAATGAGGCCTTCCACCAATAAAATAAATTAGCCCATGATTGACCCATTCAAAACCACTATCCAATAACCCAAAGAGTTGAATTTCCTTCCATGTGAACCTGCACATGATGAACCACATCTTGGGCAGAACAACAACACACCAAGTGGTTTCAACATAGGAAATGCGCCCACCCATTAATGTGCTTTGTTGCTTCAGAAGCAACTTCACAAATTGAGTCTCAGAGTCGATAAAAATGCTTCATTTTCATCAAGGCAAGACCAATATTCTCTTCTATGCGAAGAACAAAGTATCTTGTACTATCAATTACAGGCTCCACTGGATGTGGCTCTCCATCTCTCAAGAACGCCCGAGAATACAATTCACCTATTATCTTATCTTCAAGTCTGTGCGCATGGTCCCTCTCTCCAAGCCGAGAGAGAGAGAGTGTGTGGGATGTGTATAGGTGGGTGTATGGGTCTCTTGTTTTTTAGAGAGAGAGAGAGAAAGATAGGTGGGTTCAGTGCATGTCTATCAGTCGTGTCTTGTGTGTCTTTGTGTTGTGTATGCCCCGTGGTCTCTCTTCCAAAAAACATGGGTCTGTGTCCCTTTTAGTGGGTGTGTGCCATGCTGTCATGAAAGAGAGGATCTGCTAGAGAGAAGACAGAGATCCCTCCCCTCCGTTTGCATGTTTCTTCCCTTTCTCTCTTGTGTTGCTGCCGTGAGTGGTGTTAATGGTGTATGAGTGGGTCTCTAGGGAGAGAGATGGCTGGGTTAGAGAGAGAGAGAGCTCATGTGTGCGCCCTTACAGCACTGTCTTGTGTGCATGTGTCATGTGTGTATATCAGAGAGTGTGTGCATAGGTGGTGTATGGGTGTGTGGTCTGCTGAGAGGGAGAGAGAGGTGGGTTCAGTGCATGTGTATCCCTCTCCCTCTCCCAGCTGCTGCCGTGTATGTGGGTGATATGTGTGCTGTGTGTGGATCTATCTATGGATGCATGTGTGTGTTGGGTCTGTGTGCATGTGTGATGGCAGAGGTGGTGTATCAACAGTGTGTATGGTCTGCTGTGGAAGGAAAGAAAGAGAGGATGGCTTGTGTGTGTCATCGTCTCCTTTCTCTCTCTCTACCCGTGTGTGTTCATTGTAGAGAGAGAGGGAGAGAGATCGCAGTGTGCATGTGTCCCATCTCCCTTGAGTGGTGTTGGGTCTCCTCTTCTCTCCTCACCAATCCAATGCATGGAAAGCTTTGTAGAGAGCAATCTCCCCCGCTCAATGATTCATTCCCCACCCCTCAGAACATAATCATCATCTCCTATATTCTCTTTTGAAAAACAATATTCTCCACCACCTCTCTTCATTTGATGTCGTGGTCCCTCATAGATAAGCTTTTTATCTTCCCCTTCAACCCATCATCATAATGTTTCCATCATATATTCCACCCAAATAAAAACAAACATCACCTTATTATTCTTTTCTTTTCTTTTATTTTCTTTTCTCTTTTTTTTTTGTTTTATTATTTTCTTTCTTTTTCATTAAATATTTATCAATTTATATAAAACACACCTAAAACAAATGTACACACACATAAATTTATATAAAAAATATAAAATTATAAAATACTACAAATTAATAAAATATTAGTGATGGCCAAAATGAGTGAGGTTTGGAATTAAAGCTTCAATTTGATTTTTTGGCTGAGAAATTCATATATTCCAATTTTCATCATGGAGTGTTTAAAAAAACGTACCCAAGTCTAAGGGCCGGTCAAAATGGGGTGTCTACAGTTGCCCCTCTTTGACAGAGCTCGAAGTCATTTCATGACGTGAGTGAATGTCAAAGCCCGAAGACAACCCTTTTGACGAGGCCGTAAGACTTGGGGAAACAAACAAGATGCAATGCAAGTGGTTGAACCCGAAGGTTGCCTACGTATCCTTTTGCAAGGAATCAAACCAGCGTAGTTCAGGGGCAAAATGCAAATGATATGCTCAAAATGCAATTTGAAAGTTGGACTTACACGCTTCGTGAAGCCGGTTGTTTAAAAATTCATGATTTATGCAATGCAATGCAATGCAATGTCATGGAGTGATGATAAAGCTATGAAGATGGCAACATGGGAGGCAAGCTTAGTGCAAAACACACGAAGCAAGCCACATTTCGACCTGACTATGTTTGCAACTTTCCCTATTCTCCAACAGGGTGATATACTAGGTTGGTTCAGTTTCCAGAGTTGAGGCGCATACAAGCTATCTCAACCTATGGGGCTGCCATACAGATTTCAAGTCGGGGATACACCCTTGGGTATTTAAACCAGACTTTAGTCTCGGAAATCCCAAACCTTTTGCGTTCTAGGCATCGCCATTCGAACTCTAGTTTCCACCGTCTCAGTTGATCTCCTAGGAACTCATTACAAACATAGTCAAGTGACTATACCGGACCGATTGAAGTCGTTCGGGCATGACAGACACCAAAGGAATTGCACCTTTAGAGGATTTAAGGTCTCCTAGACCATTAAAGCCGTTTGGGCACAACAAACACCAAAGAACTTGCACCTTCAGAGGATTTAAGGTCTCATAGACCCAAGGAGTTCACAAGATGGTGTGATGGAATCGAAATTGTGCGGTAGGTGCTTTATTGTGCGATAGATGCACATAATGTAAAGAGTAAAAATGGTGTAAACACCAGGCGCACCTACTATTTTTAACCGATTTGCAATCCTAACGCGTCTCACACGAGAGGAGAAGGAGTGGTGTAAACAGACAGGCTCACCTGCCATTTTTAACTGATTTGTAATCCTAACGTGTCTCACGCTATAAGAAAAGGAGTGGTGTAAACAACAGGCGCACTTGATGTTTTTAACCGAGTGAAATCAACAACCTAACGTATCTCACACGAAAGGAGGAAAGGGTGAACTTGAGATCCAAACACGTCTTACACGAGAGGAGTATGTGAACTTGAAATCCAAATGCGTCTTACGCGAGAGGACTATGTGAACTTGAAATCCAAACGCGTCTTACGCGAGAGGAGTATGTGAACTTGAGATCCAAACGCGTCTTACGCGAGAGGAGTAAGCGTGGTGTAAACAAACAGGCGCACCGGCTGTTGTTAACCAATTTGCAATCCAAATGCATTTCACGTGAGAAGAGGAAGGGTGGTGTAAATAGACAGGCGCACCTGCTGTTGTTAACCAATTTGCAATCCAAACGCGTTTCACGCGAGAGGAGGAATGGTGGTGTAAACAGACAGGCGCACCTGACTGGTTTTAACCGATTTGCAATCCAAACGCGTTTCACGCGAGAGGAGGAAGGGTGGTGTAAACAGACAAGCACACCTACTGTTGTTAACCGATTTGTAATCCAAATACGTTTCACTCGAGAGGAGGAAGGGTGGTGTAAACAGACAGACGCACCTGACTGTTTTTAATCGGTTTGCAATCCAAACGCATTTCATGCGAGAGGAGGAAGGATGGTGTAAACAGACAGGCGCACCTGACTGTTTTTAACCGATTTGCAATCCAAACGCGTTTCACGCGAGAGGAGGAAGGGTGGTGTAAATAGACAAGCGCACCTGACTGTTTTTAACCGATTTGCAATCCAAACGCGTTTCACGCGAGAAGAGGAAGGAGTGGTGTAAACAAACAGGCGCACCTGACTGTTTTTAATCGATTTGCAATCCAAACACGTTTCACGTGAGAGGAGGAAGGGTGGTGTAAATAGACAGGCGCACCTGACTGTTTTTAACCGATTTGCAATCCAAACGCGTTTTACGCGAGAAGAGGAAGGATGGTAAACAGCAGCGCACTTTTGCTTTTTAACCGACAATCCAAACGCGTTTCACGCGAGGAGGAAGGTGGTGTAATGACAGACTGATCGCTTTTAATCGATTGTAATCCAAACGCGATTCACGCGAGAGGAAGGATGGTTTTGTAAAATGACATCGCTTTTAACCGATTGAATCAATAACCTAACGCGTCTCACACTAAAGGAGAAAGAGTGGTGTAAACAGACAAGCGCACCTGACTGTTTTTAACCGATTTGCAATCCAAACGCGTTTCACGCGAGAGGAGGAAGGGTGGTGTAAACAGACAGGCGCACCTGACTGTTTTTAACCGATTTGCAATCCAAACGCGTTTCACGCGAGAGGAGGAAGGATGGTGTAAACATCAGGCGCACCTGATGTTTTTAACCGATTTGGGTGGTGTAACGCAGCACATCCGCTTTTTAACCGACGGTAATCCAAAAGCATTTCACGCGAGATCAGATTTTTAACCGGTGGTATAAACAGACAAAGACCTTTTGACGTATTTTAACCGAGTGGTAAAAGAGCGAAGGCACTGACTGTATTTTAATCGGGGTGGTGTATACAGACAGGCACACCTGACTATATTTTAACTGGGGTGGTATAAAACAGTGCACTGATCAGATTTTAACCGGTGGTGTAAATGACAGCGCTTTGATTGTATTTTAACCGAGGTGGTGTATGTAAAGCGACTCGATCAGATTTTAACCGGGGTGGATGCGCAAGATAGCGTAATGCAGCACAATATAGGTGCACAAGACAGTGCGATATTGGTGAATGCACAAGATAGCACAATGTGGGTGCACAAGACAGTGCGAGTGGGGGGTGCACCAGATAGTGCGATGTAGGGATGCACAAGATAGTGTGATTGAATTGGATGCACAAGACAGTGTGATGCCCAAGACAGGGTGATTGAATTTGATGATGCACAAGACAGTGCGATGCCCAAGACAAGGCGATTGAATTTGATGCACAAGATAGTGCGATGCGCAAGATAGTGAGATTGAATTTGATGCACAAGACAGTGCGATGTGCAAGATAGCGCGATTGAATTGATGCACAAGACAGTGCGATGCGCAAAATAGCGCGAGTGAATTGAAATGCACATGACAGTGCGATGCCCAAGACAGGGCGATTGAATTTAATGATGCACAAGACAGTGCGATGCGCAAGATAACGCGATTGAATTGATGCACAAGACAGTGCGATGCGCAAGATAGCGCGAGTGAATTGAAATGCACAAGACAGTGCGATGCGCAAGATAGCGCGATTGAATTGATGCACAAGATAGTGCGATGCGCAAGATAGCGCGAGTGAATTGAAATGCACAAGACAGTGCGATGCCCAAGACAGGACGATTGAATTTGATGATGCACAAGACAGTGCGATGGAATTGAAATTGAAATTTGTGTGGTAGGTGCACGAAGTGAGATTATTGTGTGATAGATGCACAGATATGTACATACAGTATACATATAGTCAGATACAGACAAATACACAGACAAAGGCGGATATATACCAGTATATACGACACAGACATATGCGGACCTATATACAGACATATACGGAGATATACACACGTGGGGAATATTCTGTTTGCAGCCGTTAGCGGGAAGATGCCGTTATTGAGAAGGCATATTCTGTTTGCTGACGTCAACACACGTACGCAAAACACGCAAAAAAAAAAAGAAAGGAAAATCACAAAATGGATGGACATGGGATATGGGGTGTCGAACCCCTGACCTGAAGCTTGGTCTCCGAGTCCTCAACCACTGTGCCACGCCACTCTTATGACAAGATATGCAAACAAATATATATATATATACTATACGAGGCATATATATGCATAAAACCAAAACAAACCAAAAGAAACACTCGATGTGGGGTTCGAACCCTTGACCTCGGGCTTAGGCTCTCTGAATCCTCAACCCACTAGGCCAAACCACTAAACCCAAGCCACACCTGTGACCCAAATGTTCAAACAAATATCTATATTACATAGCTATACAATATATATATACATGCATGCATACACAATTCATTCTCGCATCTCTCTCTTTTTTCGCAAACGCGTGGCACGCGGCTTGCTTTTTAAGCGTCATTGGCGACAAAAAAGCGAGGCCTCGATGTAAGCTCGCCTCGGCTCTCACCCTCTCTTTGTCTTTCTCTCTCATCTTCTTCTTCTCTTCAGTATCTTCCCTCTTCTTTTTAACTACTCTCTTCTTCTTCTTCTTCTTCTCCATCACTCTTCCATCTCCCTCCTCCTCCTTCTTCTTTTCCTCTTCTATTTTCTGTTATTTCTCTGTGACTCCCTTCTTTCCTCTTTCTTCCTATACATAGCTTCGTCTCGCCCTCTCTCTCTCTTTCCGGATCTTAATGATCCATCAAGCTCCTCTAGGCCAAGTGCTCCTGCTCTTACTCATTCTAGTCTTCCTACACTAACAGTTGAGCAAGTGATGGTTGCTCAAAATGATATCGAGGCCAACCACTACACGTTGAGGTCCTGCATGGAGACAGTGGTGGCAGTCACTAACCTGTCTCACCGTTTGCAAAACAAGACGTGTGAGGTACACCAGGCCAATGCCTAACTCTCTTTACTCCAGTGCATGTACAGAGATGCGCGGGCAGAAATTTGTGCATTGAAGGCTAAAAACAAGGAGCTGAAAAGGCAAACCACTTCCATGGCTAGATTTGGGGCACCTTCGTACCTCACCTTTGATGGCCGGCGGGGAGCCGACTCTTTCGGCGGAAACACTGTGGTAGTTCTTGGCGGAAGTACTAGAGAAGGGCCTTCGAAGGTTGACGACAAAAAGAACGACAAAAAGCGGAAGAGCTCGGCGACGGAAGAGCCGAGTAAGTGAAGTTGGTGCATGGCTGTCACCAGAGAAGAAAGAAAAAAAAAAAGATCCCTCCCATTTCTTTCCTTTTTTTTTTCTTTTTTTTGGACTTTGTATATATATATATATTTTTTTTCTTCTTGTTTTTTGTATTTCTGGTTTTCTTTTTTTTTTTTTTTCTTTCTTGTTTTTGGAGTCTTTATATTTTTTGGGTTTGTTTTGTGTTGGTTTTTTTTTTTTTTTTTGTCTCTGTTATCGGGGATGTCCTCCCCTGACTACAATAAAATCAGTTTAGTTTTTGCACATCGATGGCGTGACTGGCATATCACTTTGAACTTGAAAACATTTTTGTTTGATTGAATTTGAGAGTGATTGAATTTTGAACTCTGAATTGGACATTGATCCATATTGACCTGAATAAAAATAAAACTGACTCAAAGCAAAAAAAAAAAAAAAACGAAACCAAAATAATCCAAACACACTTCTATACGCTGATTGGTATGAATACCCTAACTGGTATAAATACACTGATTGGTATGAATACACACCGATATACACTGACTGTTATGAATACCCTGACTAGTATGAAGACACACTGATATACACTGATTGGTATGAATACCTTAATTGGTATAAATACACTGACTGGTATGAAGACACACTGATATACACTGACTGGTATGAATACACACTCATATACACTGACGAGTTGACTTGAGCGGGAGAGAAGATAGAATCACTGACTCGACTATGCCCCTAGTTCATTGCCTTGACCCCTTTTTTTGTCTCTTGATTTTTTTTGTAAAAGTGTTTTGACCAACATAAGAGTTAGATTAGCATACTTATTCTATTTTCTGTTTTGAAATCACGTAAGCTAAGCTGTAAGCACTGAAAATTTTCCGTTTTCAAATCCAAAGAATGGTCCAAGTTTTGCAAAAATGGAACAATTTTTGAGAAAAATTAGTCAGCTTAATTCAAATTAATCAAAATTTATTTTTGCAAATGGCCGCTACTCAACTAACATGGAATCAATCATTGAGGTGCATAGCCCCAAGCCAAATAATCCCGAATTGGTTTTGTAGCAACGATGATAACTGAACCGAGCCGATCCAAATCGAATGAAACCGAGCGAAACTGGATCCAACCAAACTGAGTCGAACCGAACCAGAGCCAAAATTAATCGAACCAACTGAATCGACCAGACCGAAGACAAACCAAGAAAATGTAGATAGGACAACCAAGTCGACTAAAGATACACCAATCAAACATGGACGAAATGAATGAGTTGAAAACTTATTAGGGACGAACTTCAAGATGAAGCTACCTACGTATCTCAAAGATAGGAATCAGGCCATCGTAGTTCCGGCTAAGGTTCACTTGGGTATTGACACTCTCCTTTTGTGCTCTAACTTTTGCCAAAGCCGTCCTTTTGGGTTTTCAACCTTGCGAGCTTTTCATTTTTCATTTTTTTTTCATTTTCATCATTTTTTTTTCATTTTCATTTTTTTTTTATCATTTTTTTATTTTTTGTTTTTCTGCTCTAACTTTTGCCTATGTTGTCCTTCCGGGTTTTCCGCCCAGCGAGCCTCTCAAGGGTTTCAGTTTAACTTGTCCATGTTGATTGGGTGTGAGATCTCTAAGCCATCAAAATCTATAATAATGACTGCTACACTTGACTAGGAGATATGATGATGTAAGGACTAGGCTACTTGGGTCTGAATTTGCACCTAGTGTTGCCCCTAGTGTAGTGGATAGGAACTCGACTGTCCTTTAATAATAAAATTTATTCTCTCAAATTCTGGGTTTGGCCTTTCTGTGCAGTCTTCATTGGGAAACGATTCAGTTTTAACTCTTTGATCACATCCAACCTTTTGCCCCTAGTTCAAGGGCTGCTTCAAATCTAAATCATATCCAACCTTCTTGCCCCTAGTTCAAGGGTTGCTTCCAATCTGAATCACAGGCCCTACATAGTTCTGGCTAAGGTTCACTCGGGTATTGACACTCTCCTTTTACGCTCTAACTTTTGCCAAAGTCGCCCTTTCAGGTTTTCAACCTTGCGAGCTTTTCATTTCATTTTATTTTATTTTATTTTTGTGCTCTAATTTTTGCCTGGATCGCCCTTCCGGGTTTTCAACCCAACGAGCCTCTCAAGGGTGGTACCTTATTGCCCCTAGTTTAAGGGCTGCCTCCATTTGAATCATATCATGGCCCCTAGTTCAAGGGCTGTTTCAAATCGAAATCACATTCTCTGCCCTGAGTTCAAGGTCTGTTTCCAATCTGGATCACATCATTGCCCCTAGTTCAAGGGCTATTTCCAATTCGGTTATGCAAGCCTTACACTTTGAATGATCATTGAATACTTCGAATCAAGGTTTGAAAGCTAAGGAGCTAAGGAGGTCGAACCACGAGTCAAGAGGGATCCTATACTGTATAACTAATTCCAGGCATGTCTTCGTAGGATCACGCAAAAATAGTTTTTGAAATCTTTTCACAAAGTGACTAATCACTCGTACTTTTACGAAAATAAGATAGAACCAATTTGGACCAAGCCAGAATCCTTCTCAGTACCCAAATTAACAAAAATGATTTTATTCATCAAAGGCTTAACACACCTCTCTTCCTCTCAGTTGATCAAAATTTGCAAATCCCGAGGAAATTCTTCCTTTTCGTTTTTATCAGAGTTTTGGAAAAAGTTTTGAAAAACTTTATGGCATTTTGTTTTTTTTTTTTTGTTTTTTTGTTTATTGAAAAGAGACTATGACTTAGAAATAACAACAGACTATACTCAAAAAAAAAATGACAAAGAGGACCTAGACAAGACAGAAATGTCTAGGTTAGCACTATCGAAATCAACAGACTCTGACTCATTAGGCTGACTTGAGCTTGACTCTAACTCTACAAACTTGGTGGAGTTAAACTTAGACTCAATACTCAATTCAGAACTCAGAATAAAACCATTCTCAATTTTACTAGTCAAAGTGTGGGCCAGCCACAACATTCAAAATAAAGCTCATGCAATCAACAGGTGGTCACTCTCCAATCACAGAGATGGTCGACTCTGTGGGATATCGGCAATTTTTTTTATTTTTTTACAAAATTTTTTTTTGATTTTATGTTTTTGTTATTTTTTTGTTTTTGAAGTAATGGTGCTAAACTGAACAACCTGAACCACTCATTCGAATTTGAGAACACCTGTATAGATCCAATACATTGCACATAACACATAGCAGGAAAGAGAACAAACACCCCTATGGAGGGTAGGGTTATCCTGTCCTAGCTTGAAATGATCTAGGGTTTCACTATTCAAACAAGCGGTATCATACATCCTAGAAATGGTAGAGCGTCTTGTCCTAATTTTGAAGGTACTATAGCTCATTATATATACAAGGTTGGCTTTACTTTAGGGGTTAAAGTCAATGTGACATTACCAAAGAGTCCTTTGGGCCATAACCAATGAAGATCTTTAGAAAATCAGAAGAGTCAATATAGCCTCTCTTCAAAGTCTGAGAATCTTTAGATCTCAAAAGATTATAACACAAGGCCTCCAAAGTAACGTAGAGATAGGTGTAGTGTCACAACAAGTGTGCCTGTGCTCCCACCAGTATTTGGGCAACACAGGGAATTTAAGTGCACCAATGCATGCAATGCAATAAACATATAATTGAAAATAAAAGTCATATCATGGAGTTCGAGTCAAGGTTTCATAAAATCCCCAGCAGAGTCGCCAAAAACTGTAACATGCCCGGGGGGTACCCGCGTGCGTTAAACAGTTCGGACTCTCGAGATCTCTTTGATCTAGTCTCACGAATGCAATGTGAAATGTAGATGAGAGTCCAGATTTGGCAACTTTTATTGAAAATCCATTTTATTGCAATTTTGTCAAAAATGGACTGCGTTATCAGATCTCAGAGTCGCCACCTAATATTTTGGGAAATTAGGAAACCCATGACTCGGTGCCAAGGCCACTATTCGTCGTAATCAAGGATGCTTGGCTCGGAACCTTAGGTATGAGAGGAGAAGGTCAATAATGAGCACCCCCGCTCACCCGATCAAAAGATCGGCCTCTACTAAACCATGATATGAATTTTATTTTCTTTATATGTTCATGTTCTGGTTATTTAAGTAAATCCTAAAATTTACTATGTGAAGCATACAAGGTATAGACTAGTTTGCTCAAATTGGAACAATTCACTTTCATGTTTGTTTGTCGAAAAGGGTTTGAATTTGCTACTTGACAAAGTGGGCTTAAAATTTGTGAATTTGCCACTACAAAGTGGGCTTAAAACATACAATCTTTGAATCATTCCAATTTAAGTAACAAGCCTTCATCCATAGGCATTCAAACAGTTTATCACTTAAGCAAATAGCCACATGGTAGGATGCTAAACATAATAAGAAAATCACACACAAATGGGATGCTAAAGCATAAAAACTCACAGATTCTTCGACGCCCCTCGAATGCTACAAAACAAAGTTAGTAAAATATGCATGATCTTATATACAGAATCCTAATGCAATTCACTCATGAGATGCACTAAAGATTTGGCTTCTAAAATATGACATGTGAATCATCCCAATAACATGAGGTAGCGCATAGAATCACAAAAGAATTGATTAAATTCACACATGTAAATGTAGCCGAATCTTAATGCATGAGACATGAATGTAAAGTATGGATATGCATGGCATGTCAGTTATATACATATGTATAGTTAGGGAAAGCGATTAAAGAATGGGATAGACAGAAGCAGGGTGGGGGATTATTACAATACTTTAAATATTACAAATCCAAATGAGAGAGAGGAGGGAATAATAAAATAAAATAAAATCTCACAAAACACTCAAAATAAAAATTAAAAAAAAAAAAAGTTTTAAACCCACCGCCATTCATCGATTAGTAAGTAACCAGTTGTCTTTAATCCAGCCGACCTGCATACCTCAGCCCATGCACTTATCCTCAATGGAGGGCCCGCTAAAAAATATGTCTATGAAGTTCAAAAATTGGGCCACTAATGTAATTTATAATTATCACGCCACATTAGACATTATAGCAGCATATATACGACTAGCCCATGGTCCACCATGTTACCAATTACACAATTCGGCCCTTGAGTAGAAGGCCCAATAAAACCATTATTCAATGAGGCCTTCCACCAATAAAATAAATCAGCCCATGATTGACCCATTCAAAACCACTATCCAATAACCCAAAGAGTTGAATTTCCTTCCATGTGAACCTGCACATGATGAACCACATCTTGGGCAGAACAACAACACACCAGGTGGTTTCAACATAGGAAATGCAGTTCCACCCATTAACAGGCTTTGTTGCTTCAGGAAGCAACTTCACAGCCGAGTCTGCAGTCGATAAAAATGCCTCATTTTCATCAAGGCAAGACCAATATTCTCTTCTATGTGAAGAACAAAGTATCTTGTACTATCAATTACAGGCTCCACTAGATGTGGCTCTCCATCTCTCAAGAACGCCCGAGAATACAATTCACCTATTATCTTATCTTCAAGTCTGTGCGCATGGTCCCTCTCTCCAAGCCGAGAGAGAGAGAGTGGGATGTATATAGGTGGGTGTGTGGGTCTCTTTTTTTTTAGAGAGAGAGAAAGAGAGGTGGGTTCAGTGCATGTCTATCAGTCGTGTCTTGTGTGTGCTGTGTTGTGTATGCCCCGGCTGGGTCTCTCTTCCAAAAAAACATGGGTCTGTGTCTCTTTTTAGTGGGTGTGTGCCATGTCTGTCATGAAAGAGAGGACTATTCAAGAGAGAAGACAGAGATCCCTCCTCCCCGTTTGCATGTCGGTTCTCTTTCTCTCTTGTGCTGCTGCCGTGAGTGGTGTTAATGGTGCATGAGTGGGCCTCTAGAGAGAGAGATGGGTGGGTTAGAGAGAGAGAGAGCTCATGTGTGTGCCCTTCTATACCTGTTTTGTGTGAATGTGCCGTGTGTGTATATTAGAGAGTGTGTGCATGGGTGGTGTATGGGTGTGTGGTCTGCCGAGAGGGAGAGAGAGGTGGGTTCAGTGCATGTGTATCCCTCTCCCTCTCCCAGCTGCTGCCGTGTATGTGGGTGATATGTGTGCTGTGTGTGGATCTATCTATGGATGCATGTGTGTGTTGGGTCCGTGTGCATGTGTGATGGCAGAGGTGGTGTATCAGCAGTGTGTATGGTCTGCTATGGAAGGAAAGAAAGAGAGGATGGCTTGTGTGTGTCATCGTCTCCTCCTTCTCTCTACCCGTGTGTGTTCATTGTAGAGAGAGAGAGGGAAAGAGATCGCAGTGTGCATGTGTCCCCTCTCCCTTGAGTGGTGTTGGGTCTCCTCTTCTCTCCTCACCAATCCAGCGCATGGAAAGCTTTGTAGAGAGCAATCTCCCCTGCTCAATGATTCATTCCCCACCCCTCAGAACATAATCATCATCTCCTCTATTCTCTTTTGAAAAACAATATTCTCCACCACCTCTCTTCATTTGATGCCGTGGTCCCTCATAGATAAGCTTTTTATCTTCCACCTCAACCCATCATCATAATGTTTCCATCATATATTCCACCCAAATAAAAACAAACATCACCTTATTATTCTTTTATTTTCTTTTCTCTTTTTTTTGTTTTATTATTTTCTTTCTTTTTTATTAAATATTTATCAATTTATATAAAACACACCTAAAACAAATGTACACACACATAAATTTATATAAAATATATAAAATTATAAAATACTACAAATTAATAAAATATTAGTAATGGCCAAAATGGTGAGGTTTGGAATTAAAGCTTCAATTTGATTTTTCGGCTGAGAAATTCATATATTCCAATTTTCATCATGGGATGTTTAAAAAAACATGCCGAAGTCTAAGGTCCGGTCAAAATGGGGTGTCTACAGAGACCAATGGCATTGGAATCTTAACCCAATTCCCTTCAAGGTTTTGACGGTGTCGAGAATGGCATATTTGGAAGAAATGTTGGAGGAAGATGGAGGAGGTTGATGATTCGTGGAAAGAGAAGATGAGTTGCAACGGGTGCCATGTTATGAAAAGGAGATGAAGCAAGTCATGTATTCTGAGGCCGTGTTTGCAATGGATGGAGAGCCCCCAAGCCGAAGGCCATGCCACTCTTTTTGTCTCGAAGTTCTTTGGCCAAAGTGATCCCATGTGATTCATCATCGCCATGCATCACAACAACCGACTTGATAATTAATTAATCAATCCAAAGTTGTAAATCTTAATTGATCATCACTACAAGCTTTGTTTTTTGCTTGATTTGATTTTGTTAATTAATTAATTATTTTGAATCATGTATTTTTGTGTAGCTTTGTTTCAGTCCCTATTATTTGAAGCATCAGTGAGATGTCTTTGGGGTTACCAAGCACACCCGATAGTTCTGACTCCCAATTTCTGATCTGATATCACTAGTGCAATGTGAAACAGAAAACGAGAGTCTAAATTCGGCAATTTTTATAGAAAATCCATTTTTATTGCAAAACATTGCCAGAAATAAACTAAATCACCAAATTTCAGAGTCGCCACATAATCTTTTGGGGAAATTAGGAAACACATGACTCGTGCAAAGGCCACCATCCGTTATAACCAAAGTGTCTTAGCTCCAGAACTTAGGCAGGAGAGGGGAAGGTCATTAATTGAGCACCTCACACACCCGATCAAAAGATCAGTCTCTACTAAGTCATGATGTGGTTTTTAGAATCAATGTATATCCATATTCCGATTCTTAATAACGCTACCATTACTATATAAGGCATGCAAATATAGATTGTGCCATTAATTTTGGTTATGCTCTGATTTCATGTTCTTTGAAAAAGCTTGTCTTGAACAAAATCCACAGCATCAGAATCATCTAGACTCCAAAATAAACAACAGAAAGGTTTGGATCTTCTTCGTGCATGGAACCATGGCATAAAGGTGAGGTTTTCCATCTTCGTGGAGCTCCCTTGCAGCAAGTATGTAGTATGGTTGACATGCTAGTTGGATAAGGGATTGGAGAAGTTCCAAGAGTTGGTTTTTTGGACAAGGGCATTGTGGGTAGGTGAGGAAAACATTCTTGGCATAGAAACGGAAAGAGGCTTGGCGAGGCATTTTGTAGTGGTAAACAATGAACTCATACCAGTCATACAACACCTCCCTATTAGTTAAAAAACCTGGTGTGAATAGTTTGAGTGGTGTGACTGGGGGGGCGCTGTATTAATATTACCAGCGCCCCCTCTTCCCGGGCTAATCTTGGTCGTTCATTGTTGTACTTTTGGATACGTGTATGAATGGGGTTAAAAGGAAGTCACAGCCGGGCCTAGGTGTGAGTGGTGTGAGTACTTTTGATTCCTTTGCCGGATAGTGCGATACACGTGTCATGTTTCTGGTGGTTTGCGTGGTTGTAAAGTAAAGATTCTTGCAAAATGATTGACATAAAGCAAATGCGGGAAAATGATAATGTTTTTGAATTATTTTGATTGGGGAATCTTTGTCCTTATACGCGGGCCACTTTTGCTATTTATTTGGTACCAGAAAACATTTGATGGCAGAGAGGAATATGCTTTTGTAGTGGGATAACTATTGTAGTAAAGTTGTTTTCTGATACATTGTTTTGTCCCTCCTTTTTTGTCTTTCTTTTTTGTTGATTATATTGGTATACAATGTTGTACTCCTTAAAAGAGTATCCCGAGAATTACGGGCAGTTCACTCAAATGTGTGTAAATTGTTTTTTGACGTGGCAAATACGACTTTGGGAAGAGAGCCGACGGTCAGCTCCGACGAAATTTGTTCCGGTGTACGAGGAGCAAAGGAAATAAATATCAAAGCTAAAGTGTCTGAATAGAAGGGTTAACAGAGGTAAAATGAGGGATGAAACAATGTACCAGAAAACAACTTCACCACAATAGCTATCCCACTGCAAAAAAACATATTCCTCCATGCCATCAAATGTTTTCTGGTACCAAATAAATAGCAAAAGTGGCCCACGTATAAGGACGAAGATTCCCCATTCAAAAACATTCAAAAACATTAATTATCATTTTTCCATCTTTGCTTTATGTCAATCATTCTGCAAGAATCTTTACTTTACAACCACACAAACCACCAAAAACGCGACACGTGTATCGCACTATTCGGAAAATGAATTAAAAGTACTCACACCACTTACACCTGGGCCTGGGTGTGACTTCCTTTTGACCCTATCCATACACGTGTCCACAAATATAGCAATGAACGGCCAAGATCAGCTTGGGGGGGAGGGCGCTGGTAATATTAGTACAGCGTCCCCCCAGTCATACCACTCACACCAGGTTTTTAACTAATAGGGAGGTCTTGTACGGTTGGTGTGAGTTCACTGTTTACTACTACAAAATGCCTCGCCAAGCCTCTTTCCGTTTCTATGCCAAAAATGTTTTCCTCACCTACCCACAATGCCCTTGTCCAAAAGAACAACTCTTAGAACTCCTTTAATCCCTTCTCCAACTAACATGCCAGCCATACTACACACTTGTCGCAAGGGAGCTCCATGAAGATGGAAACCCTCACCTTCATGCCATGGTTCAATACACGAAGAAGATTAGAACCTCAACCCAAGATTTTTCGATCTCACTAGAACCAACGGGAGGATCTATCATCCAAATATAGAAAAACTCTATTCTCCAATAGCAAGTCAGCAATATATACAAAAAGGAGACGACTTCTTAGATTGAGGAGAATTTTCATCGAAGGGAAAAAGTCCCTCAATGAATAGAGACGAACTCTGGCGGGTAATACTTGTAAAAGTAGAAACAGAGGAACAATTCTTTACACTCTGCAAAGAAAGATGTCCCACTGATTACGTCACAAAATACCCCCAATTAAAAACATTTTCAAGGGATCATTACAAATGAGAGAGGCCCCTATATACTAGCCCCTTTAATTTATTTCATTTTTTAAATGAAGAAGTGAAAAAATAGGCAGAAAATAATATTTTGTTTGTAAGTCAAAATTTTGTACAGCACGAGTTATGTCAAAATTGTTGTTGGATTAGATTAGGGATATTCCTCTCAGCCATCAAACGTTTTCTGGTACCAAATAAATAGCAAAAGTGACCCACGTATAAGGATGAAAATTCCCCATTCAAAATAATTCAAAAGCATTATCATTTTCATTCCTTTGCTTTATGTCAATCATTCTGCAAGAAATCTTTACTTTACAACCACGCAAACCACCAGAAACACAACACGTGTATCGCACTATTCGGCAAAGGAATCAAAAGTACTCACACCACTCACACCTGGGCCCAGGTTTGACTTCCTTTTAACCCCATCCATACACGTGTCCACAAGTACAACAATGAACAGCCAAGATCAGCCTAGAGGGGGCGCTGGTAATACTAATGTAGTAGCCCCCCAGTCACACCACTCACACCATTCACACCAGGTTTTTTAACTAATAGAGAGGCCTTGTACGGTTGGTGTGAGTTCACTGTTTACCACTACAAAATGCCTCGCCAAGCCTTTTTCTGTTTCTATGCCAAGATTGTTTTCCTCACCTACCCACAATGCCCTTGTCCAAAAGAACAATTCTTGGAACTCCTCTAATCCCTTCTCCAACTAGCATGTCAGCCATACTACATACTTGTCGCAAAGGAGCTCTACAAAGATGGAAACCCTTACCTTCATGCCATGGTTCCATGCATGAAGAAGATCCAAACCTCCAACCCGAGATTTTTTGATCTCACTGGAATCAATGGGAGGATCTATCATCCATATATAGGAAAACTTCATTCTCCAATAGCAAGTCGACAGTATATACAAAAAGGGGACGACTTCGTAGAATCGGGAGAATTTTCATCGAAGGGAAAGAGTCCCTCAAAGAATAGAGACAAACTTTGGCGAGGAATACTTGCAGAACCAGAAACAAAACAACAATTCTTTGCACTCTGCAAATAGAGATGTCCCACTGATTACGTCACAAAATACCCCAAATTAAAAACATTTTCGAGAGATCATTACAAACGACAGAGGCTTCCATATACTAGCCCTTTTAATTCATTTCCTTTTTTAAATGAAGAAGTAAAAAAATGAGCAGAAAATAATATTTTGTTTGTAAGTCGAAATTTTGTACAATACGAGTTATGTAAAAGTTGTTGTCTTTCGGTTTGGAGAGAATAAGACTAGATTAGATTAGGGATACACAAAAATAATATCAACAATTTATATACTGATGAAAAACTCTCCTCCTCCTTTGATTACACGATCCAAAACAACCGCCTATTAGCCCAAACTCCCTCTACCTCGAAGGACCCTCAAGAACAGGAAAAATCACTTGGGCCAGAAGTCTCGAACTACACAATTACTTCTTCGGCAGAATAAGCTTCAAGGACTACGATCAAGATGCAGTCTACAACGTCATAAACGACATCAAATACACGACAGTCCTTACCGAATTAATGAAGAATTTAGTAGGTTACCAGAAAGACTTCCATGTATTTGTTAAATTCCAACTAGATCTCACTATTAGAGAAGGAATTCCTTGTATTATATTAACTAATGGGGACAGTAGTTGGTTAGATGCAATGTTCCCAAAAATGAGAAAATGGTTTGATGTAAATGTAACCACTGTTATGATTAATAAAAAAAATTATTAATTTTATTTATGAAACCACTCAAACTTTTATTTACTTACTACATTTCCCTTATCATCAACTATTACATCTTGACTCACATCACTATTTTTTACACTAATTATTACATTTCGTAAAATATCAGAAAATTCTACGGGGTCCATAACAACTTATCCTCTCCGATCAACTTCTTCTTTTCTAACACCCACCTCTGAAATTGACGGACCAGGATCAACATCCCTAGCACTATCACCACCTCTATGTACATCAATCTCGAAAAACTCAGACTACCTCGGTGTTCATGCATAACTGAACCACTTTTCCCAAAACCTCTTAACAACAAATCTCTTCGCTTCTCTGGTAAACTAACAGACATAGTCCGTGTCAGAATCAGAATGGCCTTGGTTGGAGCACAGTGCCAAACATCAACATTATTGTTAGTATATTTTCTAGACAACAGAAGAATAGAGGGGGCCCTCATTTGCGAATCATCTGGCATGTCACTCGTAGGATACTTCAAATACCCCTTCATTTTACAATACGTAATCCCCCTTTTAATATTCAAATTTTCAAGTTGATACTTCACCATCCATGGCACCTATTTGTCGTTAATTGAACAATAACCATTCACATAATAGACTAACTCGCATTGACAATCCATAGGGAAAATAAAATACGCCTACAGATTGTCATTACCATCTAACCTCCAATTATACATAATTACTCTGTCCAACCCATCGGCATTAAAAGTAAAAGGAGATATTATTTTATCAATATTTTATCAACCTTAATATTCTTTTGTTTGTATCTCAACCTCAACTGAGAAAATAAATTAGGCCAAGCAAGTTCAATACAACTGAAATCACTTGCTGAAACACTTTCAATAACACCAGTTCTTATATCGTCCACCTCCATTCACCTAAACATTACAAATAAAAATACATAAATTTATAATTCTAAACAGTTTTAAAGTACATTTGACTCCTTAATGTAATTTTGCATTCTTTTCCACTAACAGTAGCAACCACTAAATATATGGCACCCTTCTGAATACTTCCAACATTTCCTAGCAGCGTATCTTTGTAGTCCGTCCAAACATCAACTGGGACAAACCAGTCTACAACTCCTATCCCGTGACGAACGTACTCTTTGTCCTTACCACCAACAAGCTTGAATCTTATTTTTTTTAGCATCCAAAACCTGTTGGACTGGTTAGGATCAACAATCTAGGTCTCAGGATTACCCTCGCCAACTTCAATAAATATCTTGTCAGGTGTGAAAATGGAATTTGACGGACTATTATCACTTATGACGAAAAACATTACGTGGTGGACCACAGCTTCGTCTTTAGCATCTTGTCCCAATTGAACATTTCCAATTAATTTTATACCCTTAACCACGATCTTGTCTGATTAACGGTCACATCTTTTATTACCCAACTCAATACCATTCAGCAATCTCGCCACACTTTTATTATTCAATTTAACGTCCCTTAATTGTTCATCATACAATTATAACTTTCTTACTCCCCTCTTAGTCTTCTTAATATATTGGGGAATATTCTATACGTACCGTCTGCGTACATACACTGCCTTAAAAGGTGCACGACCATAGTAACTACGCTTATATCCACTGGCCGCCGGTGTCCTTGACCTCCGGTATGCAAGGGGAGTTCAATACTGGCTGCATACTACTCCTTACATTTTTTATAAAAACACTCCAAATCTTTTATACTACAAATTCTATAGATTCTCTTACCTCTGCTAACCCTTATGTTTAGACACCTTTGCTTTCATATTTTTTATCTGCTCCTCGTATACTGGAACAAACCTCGCTAGAGCTGATCGCCAGCTCTCTTCCCAAAGTCCTATTTGCCATGTCAAAAAACGATCTACACACATTTGAGTGAACTACCCATAAGTAGTACAACATTGTATACTAATATAATCAATAAAAAAGAAAAACATAAAAGAAGGAATGAAACAAGCTACTAGAAAACAACGTCACCACAATAGCTATCCCACTGCAAAAGCATATTCCTCTCAGCCGTCAAACGTTTTCTGGTACCAAATAAATAGCAAAAGTGGCCCGTGAATAAGGACAGAGATGCCCCATTCAAAATAATTCAAAAACATTATCAGTTTCCCGCATTTGCTTTATGTCAATCATTTTGCAAGAATCTTTACTTTACAACCACGCAAACCACCAGAAACGCGACACGTGTATCACACTATGTAGCAAAGGAATCAAAAGTACTCACACCACTCACACCTAGGCTCGGGTGTGACTTCCTTTTAACCCCATCCATATACGTGTCCACAAGTATAGCAATGAACGGTAAGATCGTGGTAATAATGTCTGACGCCCTCCCAGTCACACCATTCACACCGGATTTTTTAACTAATAAGGAGGACTTGTATGGCTGGTGTGAGTTCACTATTTACCACTACAAAATGCCACACCAAGCCTCTTTCCGTTTCTATGCCAAAAATGTTTTCCTCACCCACCTACAATGCCTTTGTCCAAAAGAATAACTCTTGGAACTCCTCCAATCCCTTCTCCAACTAGCATGTTAGCCATATTACATACTTGTCACAAAGGAACTCCATGAAGATGGAAACCCTCACCTTCATGCCATGGTTCAATACACAAAGAAGATCCAAACCTCTAATTTGAGATTTTTTGATCTCACTGGAACCAACGAGAGGATCTATCATCCAAATATAGAAAAACTCCATTCTCTAACAGCAAGTCAACAGCATATACAGAAAAGGGGCAACTTCGTAGAATCGAGAGAATTTTCATCGAAGGGAAAAAGTCCCTCAAAGAACAGAGACGAACTTTGGCGGGGAATACTTGTTAAAACAAAAATTAAGGAACAATTCTTTGCACTCTACAAAGAGAGATGTCCCACCGATTACGTCACAAAATGCTCCCAATTAAAAACATTTTCGAGAGATCATTACAAACGAGAGAGACCCCCATAAACTAGCCCCTTTAATTCATTTCCTTTTTTCAATGAAGAAGTAAAAAAAATGGGCAGAAAATAATATTTTGTTTGTAAGCCGAAATTTTGTACAATATGAGTTATATCAAAATTGTTGTCTCTCCGTTTGGAAAGAAGACGACTGGATTAGATTAGGGATACACAAAAATAATATCAACAATTTATATACTGATGAAAAAATCTTCTCATCCTCTGATAACAGGATCCAGAACAGCGGCCCATCCTCCCAATCTCTCTCTACCTCGAAGGACCCTCAAGAACAGGAAAAATCGCTTGGGCTAGAAGTCTCGGATGACACAATTACTTCTCCGGCAGAATAAGCTTCAAGGACCACGATCAAGACACCGTCTACAACGTCATAAATGACATCAAATATTCGACAGTCTCTACTGAATTAATGAAGAATTTAGTAGGTTGCCAAAGAGATTTTCATGTATTTGTTAAATTTCAACCAGATCTCACTATTAGAGGAGTAATTCCTTGTATTATATTAACTAATGGGGACAGTAGTTAGTTAGATGTAATGTCTCCAAATGGTTTGATGTAAATGTAACTACTGTCATGATTAATGAAAAATTTTATTAATTTTATTTACGAAACCACTCAAACTTTTATTTACTTACTACATTTCCCTTATCATCAACTATTACATCTTGAGTCACATCACTTATTTTTACACTAATTATTACATTTCGTAAAATATCAGAAATTTTTGCGGGGTCCATAACAACTGATCATCTTCGATCAACTTCTTCTTTTCTAACACTCACCTCTGAAATCGACGAACCAGGATCAACATCACTAGCACCATCACCACCTCTGCGTTCATGAATAACTGAACCACTTTTCCCAAAACCTCCTAATAACAAATCTTTTCATTTCTCCGGTAAACCGACAGACATAGTCCGTGTCATAATTGGAATGGCCTTGGTTGGAGCACAATGAGTCCCAAGACAAATACAAATGTGTGTGTAGTACATACATAACATGCATGTAGGAGTCCGGATACTAAGATGTGACAGAAGTATCATCTCAAGACATGGGGTTATGCATGTATTCTTCTTTGAAGATAGTAAATTTCATAATTGATGATAAACTAGACCCAAATGCAAGACAAATGGATGCAATATACAGGCATGATAGAGAAAATGTGATGTTGTACTTAAAACAAGTAAATAAAAGGGTTAGAAAGACATGGGGTTGAAAGATTATTACAACAATTTGAATAAGAAATGAGGAGAGAGAGAGAGAGAGAAAGATTATTACAATAATGAATCGATTCAACCAAACTGTGGTCGAATCTAACAAATCATAATAAATTAAAGAATTAAGGTTTCTAGAACCATCCAGGATAGCATTTCCTGGAAATTATTTGCTCTGTTCTTAGGAAGAGGTGGCCGGCCAAACACCAGATGAATCGATCGAACTAGGAATTGGCTGGCCGAATTCCTCCTTCGATTGGGGATTAGGTCAGTATAGAATTTTAGGATAGAGGCAAAAAGTACACTTTTTGGGGAATGCTCATCCCTTTTACCTCCTCTGTTGACAGGGATTACTTGGAGAAGAGTTGGATAAGCCAAAACCCTCAACAATGATAAAACAAGTATATACAACATGTATTTTGCAATAAATCAATGATTAAATGAGTCAAAAATCAAAACAAATGCTAACCCAAGAGATGGATAGGAACCTGCATCTTCTCTTTGATTAAGGGTAAATTAGTACCCAAATCCATGCTATTAAGTAGAGAGTATAGATTAATCTAAATCATTTCTTGGCGAAATCTTAGCTTATTAAAACAAGAGATTTATCAAATTTAGTGAAAGCCACTCATCTAGTCATTGACCAAGGATGGTTACACCCCTTTCTATGTTCACAAATGATTGAAAAGTGAGGTTTTAACTTCTTTTGGCCCAAAATCTCTTGTTTTACTTCCAAAATAAAAGGGAAATGACACCATTTCTCAACATCAAATTCCATGGATCATCCAAGCAATCTCATATAACAACCCTTAACAGTCATTATTATTGAGTAAGGAGGTAAAACACATAGATTAACACACTTGAGAGATAAGATAGGTGAAGAGAAAGGGTGCAATAACAAGAAAAGCTACTTTACTCATTGAACTTGTGAATGGATGGCTAAAACTACTCCTAATCACATCCACAAGGGTCCAAAATACATATGAACTAGATTGTTAGAGCAAAAAAAAAAGCAAGAAAGCAAAGTAAAGGCAATCAACTCAATGGATGGGTGGCTAAGGCTACTCCCTCCACATTTATAAGGACTTATAACAATTACATAATGAAGACAAAGCTTAAAATGAAGAAAAGGAGATGCAAAAGTGATTAAGAGTTGAGAAAATCACCTCCTAAGAGGATATATCACTTTAATTCACAAAATCCCTTGTTAATTCCCTTAATTCACTTTGGATATATTGTTAATGTCCAAGAGTCTTAGCAAGGTGCTTAGGATCAAGATTCAATAAAGTTTGGATGTCCAAAGTCAAGAGGGTAGTAGGTAAGATGTATGGTTAAGAGGATAAGGGATCAAGAAGCTCTTAGGAGCCTTGGGCAAAAATTCCAACCATTTGAAATAAGCTGTCGAGCTCTATATATAGAGCTCAAGGCGTAAATATCTGAGATATTTGTAGTAGGTAAGCAAAACAAGTTGTAATTTCCAAAAATGCTCTATACGAAAAATATTCAGCTGGTTGTGCTTCCTGGTAATCAGCCGAGTGCTTTTTGTAGTCGACCATCATATGGTGTCGGGCCAGCTAGTGGATACATCATTAGATCAACAAGAGTAGGTTAGCCTGATTTAAAAAAGAAACAGGTATTTCAGAGGATTTCATTCCTCTTATTTATTTCCACTATATTCTATGCTTAGTTTGTTTGAAAGACTATAACGTTTTGATTTTGAAAATATGAGCCTTAGAACATTGCAGTAACGTCTGGAGTTACACCATTAAAACTCGTTTTTAAAGAGGTTTCTATTTTGGTCGAAAAATATTTTATCCAAAATAGGCATTGGATGGTTTAAATTCATCATCGAGAGCTTAAAAGGGAGGGCTCAAGTTTCAAAGCTAGTTAAAAATAAGGTGTTTACAAGTGTGTTGTCTTATTGTGAATCAGGTGAACAACGCTATGGGCCTTACTTCATCAGTAATTGGCAAATTTGTCATGCTACCGTTCAGACCGTTCTCTCCGACAACACTTTGCAGCAACAGATCTCTCATTCACTTTGAGTTGCCCCTACTCTCTCTCTCTCCTCAACTTCTTATTTTTTATTTTTTATTTTTTAAATGTCTTTGTTGTTGTTGTTGTTGTTGTTGTTGTTGTTGTTGTTGTTGTTGTTGATGAAACAGATTGCAATAACTAAGTCCAATGGATAAATTCAATAGATAACACAATTTTTATGTCCAAATCTGTCAAAAAAATAACTCAGATCTATTCAAAATGACACAGATATTACAATAGATAGATTATATATAAAAATCTAACAGATAGGTGTTAATTTCGACATATAACAAAAAATCTAAGTTGAAATATCTATGTTAAATTTGGACATGTAGAATTTTAACAAATAGGTGTTAAATTTAAATTTTTCTGTACCGATAAATTTTGTTTGTTTGTTGTTGTTGAATTTGAACAAAAAAATTTGTCACAGATAGAATTTTATTTGGACAAATATTGAAACAAATAAAGGAAATTTGAACAGCTAGGGATAAATTTTGAACAGATAGTCAACAAAAGTTAACGGATAAAAAAAGTCAAAAGATAAATTAAGAGATAAAATTGAAAACAAAATGTCCTTCAAAACAAACAAAAAGATTTCTCACCAAACTATTTCACAAATGGTAGACTTCATACTAATAGAAAATATCCACTAGACCTATTACCTTATACTTTCCCTAGATTAAATTTATTACTAATTTTCTCTTTTAGTTTTACATATGTCAAATTTAGAAATGTCAAATGCCACATAAACCTTCAAATAAATATGACATGTCCAAAATTGAAGTTGTTGGAGATATGGGTGATCATGGATTCGTCTAATTCGCTTAACCTAACCAATCCGATCCAATTCGATTGATTTTGGGCGAATGCATCTCTTTTGGCCAATGGATGGGGATGAAATATTTCAAAATCTGCTAATACAATTTGGATGACGGATCAACCATCTTGTACCCGCATGAACCTGATCCGCTTGTAGATGAAGTTCAAGACAAAAATTAAAAAAAAGAATTGCTAAAAGGTAAAAATAATATTTGAAAAAATATTTTTGTAAAACAAAAAATAATACCTTAAAAATATGCATTTGTTGTGCCATGGCATATTATAGACAAATAATACATACTTTTTCAAATTACTAGTTATTAGGGATTGTAAAAGTAATGAATTATAATTCGAAAAAATGTCTAAAATTTATAAAGTTTAAACCCAAACCAATCGTATCCATCCGCCAATCCGCACGGCCAGTTCAATCCACATCTGCCAAACTGATGGAGGATGTGGATTGATTTTTTCCAATCCACATAGTTTCAGACATATGGCAGATGGGACGCCACTCAACCCAACCCTATCCTCGATCGCCCATAGTTGGAGATACTCTAATATTTAACAAATGTAAGTGAATGACATAAGGTGATAAATAAAATATGATAAAAGAAGATGATTGTCCTAGAATTATTATCTTTGTAATGATTTTATTATATTTTTATCACAAATAAATCACATCAACAAATTATGTAATTCAAGGGTTAATTATATTTAGAATCCTTATACTATTATTATAATCTCATTTTGGTCATTTCACTTTTATCTGTGACAGTCAATACCCTACACTTTAAATCAAGTTACAATGTCATTTTTTTGTCCATTTATCGTTAATAAACTCTAATCACAATCGTATCAATAATCTCACTCATATCCATGAATGTTACCTAATGTACTTCATACATAATAGGGCAAATAATACTAACGGTCCCGGTAGTTTAGGACTTGTGTCAATTTAGTCACTGACCTTTCAATTGTGATATATTTGACCTTAAATTTTGAATATCATTTTAAATAAGGACAATTGAAAATATTATTGTTCCATTTCAAGGACAAAGTCATCAATTTAATAGAATATAAACTAATTTGACAAAAATAAATGTGAAAAAACTATTTTTGAATTTTTAAAAATTATTTCTACCTACAAAGATAAAATTATATAAAAATAATAACTCGTTTACATTTTTTATTTTTTATTTTTTTACCAAATTAATTTTTAGTATGTGTTTGGATAATGATTATGTAATGAGTGGTTGCTTTTGTTGATATATATATTTTTTTATGGTTATCATGTAATAGATGGTTGTATTTATTGTTAACAAATATTTTTGAATTATTATCATGATTATTAGATTTTTAATGTGTAATCGATGTGTTCAATATATGAAATATTTTTAGTTTTAGATTTTTTTTTTTTTGATTTAATGGATTGATTTAATAACAACATCAAAGTTGTTGCAATGTTTAACTTTTGAAAAAATAGAAACTAATTTAACGAAAATAAATATCAAAAAAATTATTTCAAAAATTATTTATACCCTTCCAAAAGATAAAATTATATAAAATGATGTGTTTTTAATTTTTTTCACCAATTTAATTTTTAGTTTCTTAGAAATTTTTTCTGAAAATAGATTCTAAAAATCAAAACAAATAGAACTTTATAACAAAGAAAGTTCTAACATTATTCATTAGAAAAAAAAGTCATTACATTTCAAACAACATACAAGTTAACCAACACAAAATAAGTTGTATAATGACTTTGTCATTAAAATAGACCGTTTGCAAAAGAAACATCTTTGATTGTCCTTATTTAAAATAAGATTCAAAATTTATGATCAAATATATTACAATTGAAAAATTAAAAACTAAAATAACACAATTTTCAAACTATAGGAATTTTTAGTATAATTCGCTCCGCATAATATGATATCCGAAATTTCATTAACTTTTAGGAGTTTTTACATATACTGATGTAATTTATCTTGAGATATATCACATATTTTGTACCTTAAATTAAATATGAAGGTTTCGTTTAGTTTAGTTTTAAAATCATAATTTGAGTATGGAGTTTTATTTTGAAATATAAATTTTTAAAATGAGTTTTAAAAAGAGAAATCTTGTTTAGTTATGAATTTTAAAATTGTTTTGGATTTATTTTTTTGGGGTAAATATATATTTTTTTTAATGTGCATTGTATTTACTATATTTGTGAGAAGTATTTTTTAAATATTTAAAAATTTTAAAAAAATTATTTTTTATTTTAAATATATAATTTTTATTTTAAATCTTATCGGGCTAAGCTTTCATTTATATTTCATATCTCCATACCCCTTTATATCCTTCTTGTGGGATTTAACTGGGGCATACACAAAAGATATGAATTGTCTACTCATAGGTCTCGTAATAAATGTTATTCATGTTAAAAAATAAAAAGTTTAATCGGACAACCATAAATACTGAAACATTACATTTTGTTTAATAAAATAAAATATTTATCATTTATTATATAAAACAAAATATAATTTGTATATAAGTCTAAATTGAGACCTACAACAAGACCTTGAAAATGTATAGAAACATGAAAGTATAGAATAAAGCTCATCCCGTCTAAAACACCGATTACCCTCGCAGATGTAAACAAAATGACAGCAAAGGTAGAAAAGCAATTGAATAAAATTATTCTTTCCTTTTTATATGTAGTCATTTTTTCATTTCAACTTTTTTTCTTTACTTGTCTTTATATATATATATATATATTGGCCTTTTATATTTTAAATCTTTTTAATTTATTTTAAAAATTAATTTATATTTAAAATTAGACAGAAAATAACACGTTGACTGTTATATATGATATAAAAAATTTATTGTATATAATTTATATTTCTTATACAAATTTAAATCTTAATATAATAATATATTTTTATAATGTAACATTTTTTTAATCTAATTTTAAACAAAAATTAATTTAAAAATAATTATAAAAACTTAAAACATAAAAGATTAAATGAAAAAAAAAAAAATCATAATGAGGAAATTAGCAAACATAAAGGGGGAAAGTGTAATTTTGATGCACACTAGCCCAATAAAAGGTATTTTGAGACAGCGATTAGGGCTGGGCTCAAGAATGAGGCTCTTCAACAGAGAGATTGGGAAGTTTCTGAGGGTGGTTGCCCCTCTCTAAAAACAAAAACGATGATCTTTCTTTGATCATCGGAGCCGATGATTTCACCTCCAAAATCAACCGCCCTCTCTCTGCGTGTGTGTGTGTGTGAGCGCTCGCCAGTGAAAGGTAGGAATCCACTCCATCTTCTTCTTGCGGGAACTTTTATTTTTATTTATTTATTTATTTTTGGATGCTGTTGTGGATTAACAAGAACATCAAGGGGCATTCCCTCCCATGGGATTTGCCCTCCAGGACCGGTAATTGTATAACTTCTCATCAAAAACAAAAACAAAAAATAGAGGCAGTGACGATGGATTTCTGAGCAGCCCATGAGTCTGGTACTGAGAATCCGACCCGTTTCTTGGCGGGGCAACTCGGATGGTCTGTGCGAGAGAGATGGGGGTTCCATTCCATTTGTTTCCTCTGTCTCTCTTTACGGGCAACTGTTGTTTGCAGCCATGGCGGAGTTGCATTCTCGCCTCATCATACACCGATCTGAGCCTCATCCTGATTTCATTATAATATCTTAGAAAATTTTTATAATACATACAAGACGTTTTAGATCTATTTTCTGTACTCAGTTGTGTAGATTGTGATAGGATTGGTCGATGGTTAAAAAAAAGATAAATATAAGAAATTATTGTCTCATATAAATTTAATTTGTAGATTTGAATAGTAATGTTTTACCAACAATCCTCCAAAAACGTGGATACCATTTGCCTGGTATTAATGAGGATAAATTACACTTTGTGCCTGTTTGATGCAGTTTAAAAATTGTTTATTTCAGTTTTCAGCTTAATTTAAGTTATTTTGATGTGTTTGGTTTAGTTTATAACTTATAACTTATAACTTTTTGGAAGTTAAAAATCAGTTTATTCTTTGAGTGAGACAGGAGATACTTAATTTATAAATTAGAAATCAGCTTATGTTCTGTTTAGACATAAGTTATAAGCATTTTCCTACAGATCTACTAAACAGGGCCTTTGTCCCTTTGATTTATTTTTTTTATTTTGATCTTTAAATTTTATTTTTTCTAAATTTGTTATTTCATGTTTTAAGTTTTTTTTTTTAAAATTAATTTTTTGTTTAAAATTATACAAACATAAAATAAAAAATATATTCTTATATTTTAGTTTGGATTTGTACTTATATATAATAAAATATTTTTATAAAAAAAATTAAATTATAATTTTCCTTATTAATTGTTTTGTTTTTGTGATTTTTATTTTAATTATGATGGAAGAAATGGTTATTCTGTTACGACATTTGGTTAAAACTCGGTGACTGTTTGGAGCTTACTTTTTTGTTTCATCCTTTATTGGTTTTTAAAAATTAAAACAAAAATTAGCTTCTAAGAATAGAAAAATAAAAGATTAAAATTTTTTCTAAAATGACAAAAATAAGGGGTTTTTTTTTTTTTTCAGAGTTTTCATATTTTTTGGATTTATTTACAGAAGATAGATTTTAAAATTAAAAAATTTTGGCATAATTTTGATAATTTGTCCTTGAAGATTAAAAAAAAGGGCTGTGATTGAGGCCTCGAAAATGAGGCTCGAAATTGTCTCAAATGCAATTTTTTTTTTTTTGGGCTAATACATTCCAAAAAATAATAATAATAATAATAACAAGCAAAGCATCAAAAAAAAAAAGAAAAAAAAAAAGAGCAAATTCAAGCCAAATTTGAGCCAAAAAATTTGAGGTCTCAATCATTTTTGAAAAAAAAATATGACTTATTTGGAATTTCTCAATGAGCCACTCATTGTAATTTTAGTTATGATCCATTTTGATTATTATTTTGATAAAGATTGAAAAAGTCTTTTGTTATGTCATCTTTTTTTTAAGTTATAAGTAAAGGTGTGGGCAATGCGGTTTGAAAGTAAAATTATAAATCAAATGATGTTTTGACGGATTGATAGATTGACAATTTATGATTTGGGTAGTTTTGGATGAATTGGCAGATTGAATAATATTCTAACTCATTATTAAGCATTTATATAATATATAACATTAATTTGTATAATATTATTTATATATATAACACAAATTAATTTTACATGATATGTTTCATTTATATAACTATTAACTAGCCTATCACCCATAGCACGGAATAATTATAGATATTTATATTTATTTTAATTATTTTTTAATATATAAATTATGTTTTTTAAGATTTTTTATAAAAATAATTTAACAATCTTATCACTAATCATAGTGTATGAAAGAAGTTGAAAATGATACTGTAGTAAATATATAAGGGTTATATTTATAATTATTTGTATAAGAGGATTTTAAATGCTGATGAAGAGATTTTGGCCAAATTAATAAATGCATGCATGTGGAAAAACATGTAGATTGAAAAAATTTAATAAATTTTGGTTAGGGGATTTTGACCGAATTAATAAATGCTACGGTTTTTTTTTTTTTAAATAAAAAATTTAGAAAATTCAAATTGAGATATTTGAGCTTCCACAGGACTTAGGGGTTAAAAATCTTATTTTCCTTAATATATATAGATTTGTAACAAATTTCACATTTTAAATATTTCATTTATTTTTACTCTGATATTTTGTTAGAGATTAAAAAATACATATGTATTAATTATAGCAGAGTGGAATAATTTTAAAGATGAATTATAAATTTTAAAGTTTAATTTGTAGTTAGTGGATAGAATGGTTTAGATTGATTTGAATCAGTACGGTTTTAGTGAATTTGATAATATTTTGCATAACTTTAAAAAGTAATTTAATTATTATATTTAAATTATTAATATTATAAATATCATAACTTACCTATGATAGAGGTTGTATATGGTAGAAGTGAAGGTCTATAATAAAAATAAATAAATAACTATGGTTGCATTGGTGCTTTCGGTCAAAGGGCTGAGGTTGAAAACTTAAGCCGTTAATTTTGGGATGAAAATAAAATAAAATAAAATAAATATTTATATCCTAATCTACTTGGTCCATTTATGAAATATTAAATATCATTTTTAGGATTACACGTTTCTCATCTAGGATTGATAAATTGAACGATTAATTGCTTAAGTTTGATTTAAAGACTTTAACAAATTTTAAAATTTGTTCGAGTTTGGTTTGTTATTCTGGTGGACCTTAAATGAGCTTGAGTCTAAGCAAGCTTTAGTAGTTTGATATTTTTATCTAGTTTTAATGAGCCTAACGAGTAAGTTACTGTTCAAGCTTGGGTTGAAATTTTTAACAAATTCAAAAAATATGTTCAAATTTTGCTTGTTTACTTAATGAATTGAGCGTGAATGAGTTTTTAACGAATCGCACGAGTCGAGCTTGAGCTGTTTGGTTCATTTATTACTCTTACTTATGTTAAGATTTTAACATGAAAGAATTTGATGGGCCTATGCTTACCTATTATAGATCTTGTTTTGATAATCCAAATCATCTCGTTTTATAAAGTCTTCAATGTATGACGCCTATGAAAAAATGTCAATTCAATAATTGTAATATTTTTATTATTTTATATTTATCTCTAAAAAATAGATGGTCTATTTCAAATATATATTTGTTGTCTTTTTTCCACAGACAAATACAATAAAAAAAAATATTATTGGATCGAATAATTTTTGTCATGAATAATATATATATTGAGGCTCTATAAAAATGTTCTTTCATGTTGAGATATCAACATGAGAGAAACTGAACCTTATTTTTATATAACATATAGCTACATAATAAATTTTAAAAATAATTTTAACGAAAAAAGAAATTAAAAATAATGAAAGATACACCCAAAAAAAAAAAAAAAAAAAAAAAGTGTGTATATATATATTTCTTTCTTTCTATAACTTAAATTGAAATATTTCTTAGTCATGGTTTTTATTCATAAATCTTAATTCATACACTTTATTCCGTTAAGCCCTGTGGTTTTTTTTCTTAATTAATAAATTCTCATTATACAAGTTGGGAAAAATATTCTTTCATGGACATGGACTTGTATTCCACCCCAATTAGTTCATATTTTTATTCCAATAAGTCCTACATATTTGGACTTATATTCCACCAGATCTTTTTTCTCATATTGGAAGTTTTTTGTGGGCTATTTTACTTTTGTGGATATTTTATCACATAATCCCATAGGTATACAGTTCTTGTTCTTCCCTGGTGAAAGCTTCGCAGGAGATAGCTTGACCTAAGAGAAGAGCACCCACTGAACTAGAGAGAACACGATCCCCATGATGGTGCACACTAAGATCACTATCTTGGTCTTGAGATCTGACAGAGAGGTGTTTTGGAAAGTTAGTAAAATGTTAATTTTTTGACTTTTTTGGTAACTTTTTTGATAAAAAGCTGGATTGTTTTTGGTTAATAAGTTAGCTTTTTTGGCTTAAAAAAATTAAAAAGTCAAAAAGTTAACTTTTTATCAATCTTCCCAAAGTGCTCCAGAATCGCCTCCTCCGTGCAAAACCTTCAGTGATGTCAACGGTGATTAGGTGAAGGGG
Organism: Camellia lanceoleosa; assembly: GCA_025200525.1. NCBI lineage: Eukaryota > Viridiplantae > Streptophyta > Magnoliopsida > Ericales > Theaceae > Camellia > Camellia lanceoleosa. Next base: position 56,889,506 of record CM045759.1, read on the forward strand.
TAGCAAAAAAAGGGTGGTCTGACAATAGTGTAAGGAGTTGAATGTTCAAAGATCTTTTGGAATGGTCCAGCTTGCTTTGAGAGAGAGAGAGAGAGAGAGAGGTGTGAACTGTGGTGTTGTGATTTTAAAGAGAAGGGAGTTATGCGAATAGCCAAAACGTGAACATTCACATAGGCCATAATTACACTCTTAGAAACATAAGAAAATTGTGAACATTCACAAGACTACAAATATTCAAATAAAGTTATGGGAATGGCCAAAATGTGAACATTCACACAGGCATAATTACATTGTTGTCATGAGTGAGTGATTGATTGATAGAGAACAATGTGAAGGGTGGTGTTGTAAATTTAAAGAGAGGAAGGGAAAGTGGGGAAGAATAGTTGAAACTAAGGTTTTAAAAATCGGACTGGACCAGTTGGTTCGACTGGTTGAATTGTTGACCGGTCGAGGTTTCGGTCTTGATATACTCTCTAAATCGTTCAAAGTTAAAAACCTATCTATTTAAAGATAACCGAGAAAACCGGCGGTTGAACCGGTGAACCGGTCGACCCGGAGCTAGTTCACCGGGTTGATGGATTTGGATTTTTTTTTTTTTTTTTTTTTGATTTCTTCTAACTTTTTTTTTCCCTTGCTTTTTTTTCTTTCTTTCTTATATATATATATATATATAATATAAGAATATAAAAAAAAATTAATTGGAAACTCTCTTTCAATGGTCTCTTTTTGTGAGGAATCTCATTAAGAGTTTAAAATTATTGTGAAAGTCTCCATCTATTTATAAGAAAAAATTCTTTTAAAAAAACTTAAGAAATTGATGTGGCTTCAATCAAATGTATTAGAGGGAATATTGAAATTTTGATATCCTTCCAAAATTTTTGTTAATCCTTCAATCAAATTATTTAAATTAAAATTATATGGAGGGAATATAAAATATTTGATTTGATTTGATTTCTTCTTCCCAAATTAAAATTAATAATATTTGAAAATATATTATTATATTTTTTAGTAAAAAAAATATTATGATAAATACTTAAGATAATTTAATATTTTTAATTTATAATTTTTGTACTTATATTTTATTTAAATATAATTTTCATATATTTATTACGTCACGGTTCAATTTTGGACGGTTGAACCGGTGACCCGTCCACCCGATCCCTTTTCCAGTTCACTCAACGGTTTGATTTTTAAAACATTGGTTGAAATATAAAAAAATTGTGTGAACATTTACATGACTGCAAATATTTAAACAAAACTATAGGGGTAGCCAAAATGTGAATATTCACATAGGTCATGATCACACCATTGTCATATGACAAGACATTTACACAAGGGAAACATTCACACAAAAAATCAACACGAACGTTCACATAACCAAATTTGACCAAATTTATGTCAACATTTTTTTAGCAACACAAGTGAATGGTAAAATTTTCTTGATGTGAACATTCACATGAGACATGTTGAGAATCAAATGAAATAATTTGAATGTAACATGCAAAACCTTTCTTGCCATGACAATTAGCATAATGTGAATTTTCACATTAATGTTATTATTCAAATTAAGACATAATGAGAGTCACATAATGACAGACACTAAGGCCATATTGTTCACAATTTACATAACTGTAAGCATGCAACAAATTGCTAATAATGAGGATAGTAGTGTGAACATTCACATGATATAAATAATCATAAAATATCATTACAAATAGTCAAATACATAGTGTGAATATTTACATCACACTGATATTCACAAAACATTATAGCAACCAGTCAAATACATGGTGTGAACAGTCACTTGATGTGAGTGTTCACCCCACCGTACATACTGTTCACAATTCATATAAATGTAAATATGGAATAAATTGCTAATAATGGGGATAGTAGTGTGAACTTTTAGATGATGCAAATAGTCACAAAATATCATCACAAGTGGTCAAAAATGTGAATATTTACATGACACTAACAATAACAAAACATCATTACAAACAATCAAATACATGGTGTAAACAGTCACATGATGTAAATGTTCACACCACTGTTTGTAACTAAATCATTTATTGTCTTTATGCATTGTTCAATCGGTGGTGATGTTGTACTGGCACTGCTAGAAGAAAAGGCTATAGTAAGCTTGGCTACGATGCCTCAAGACCCTTGGATCTTCTAACCTTCAAAAGTCAGCATCAATGATCCATGGTTGAGGTTCGCCAGTTCAGTTTGATTCCAATCGTAGATCGGGTAGTAGTGCTCCATGAATACCTTTGCTGCTGCGTTTGAATCCATCGTTGTTGCACCTGATCCTCACCCCACCCTCCTCTCCTCTGTGGCTTTGCTTCTTCCATAGGGCCTACTTATATTCAAATAAGCGTGTTTTGGTAACTATGCCATCTATGGGACTTAATTGGAATATAAGAAAATGGTTTGGATTGTTTGGAACACAAGTAATAGAAAATGGAATTATGGAAAAATGCCTTTTGTTTGAAAGACTAGGGCCTTTTTTTAAAAAAATAATACTCAAATTTGAGACTTTTTTACCCTTATTTATGTATAAGCACAAATCTAGGTAAGTAGTCAACATACTTATATAGCCACTATTATCTATCTTTTTTGTTTCAAACTTTAAAATTTCATAACTTTTGATGTGCACATTAAGATGACATATATTCTTAATGAGTTATATGAACTTTGTCTAGCCCGCTCTATGCTCACCTCTAATATAAAGAATATATGAAAAACATTTGAGATTTTTTTTTAAAAATTTTTCAATTTAACCCACAATGAGTGATATCATAAGTGTACTTTTAATTTATCATACACGCAGTTATATTAGGCTCAACATCTTTGTCAGATCATTGTGCATCTAAAATTGTGAGTCTCTAGCATTTTACGTACATGTTTTTTTTCTTTTTTTCTAAATTCCTATTTACATCCATAATCCAAATACAGTCTTAGAAAATGCTTGCAATAAGCAAAAAAAGTAAATTTTCAGCTAAATAAGTCTTTTTTAAAAATAAAAAGAAAACCATAGATCTGCCTACAAGGAGCTTAAAAAAACTATAAAAAAAAAAGGTTAAAAATTCACTATTATCACTGATAAAAAGTAATTTTTTTTAACAATTTTCAAACACATCAATTTTATTTTAATTTTAAGAAACCAAAAGAAAAAAACAAAACCCACTAAAATTAGCTATTACCAAACTTCACCTCCTTCAATATTTTATTTATCATATATATATTTTAAATTTTAAATTGTGTGTCTTACATCTAATAAAAAAACATAAAACTGTTAATATGTCAATAAACTCAAAAGTCTTCGCATTCGTTTGAGATTTGATTTTTAGTGATTTTTTTTTTTTTTTTGGGGTTAAAATATGAGCTGAACATTTAGGAAGTTTTTGAAATATTATTATTATTATTATTTTGAAAAACGAGCAAAAAGTAAAAAGAAAGAATCTTTCATTTTTTTTATATGAATATTTTAATTTTTTGACTTTTTGACTAAAACATTAATTCATTTGGAAATTGACCTTTTTTAACATTTTATGAAGAGATGTGTAACAAAATAGAGAGAATAAATTGATTTTTGTATTAAATTTTTGGCAATTTCAACATGTTTCTAAACATCCCTTTAATCTATAAAGGGAATTTTATTTTTAGTTCCATCATCATAAGTTTTTAGTAGTTTAAGGACATAACACTACGCCAAAATTGGACTTTAGCGGCGGTTTTTTACCGTTAAAAGGTCAGAAACGTCGTTAAAGCCTTTTTAACGGCGGTTTCATATCGCCGCTTATCTGGCGCTGTCGGAAAAAGTGAAACCGTCGTAAAAAGGCAAATTACCGTCGTTAAAAGTCGACCAAAAACGACAGTAATATAAGACCAAAAACGGCGGTTTTTTACCGCCGTAAATAGGTTCAAATTTTTCAAAAAATAATTCTTTCTTCTTGCACTCCCCAAGTTTTGAACCCAAGACCTCTCATCCACCTACCAACCACTCTACCACAGCCATTCTTCATGAAATATATTCCCTAAATAAATATTTAAACATTACTTTTACTTTATTGTAGTTGGTTTCGCCAGAACTCGCCGGAGTTTCATCAAGCACGGAGTTTCACGAGCTCATTGGCAAAGACCGCCGTCATTAACGGCGGTAATGGTTGGGCATTAGCAGTAGTTTTGTTACCGCCGTTAAAAGTACCGCCGTTAAAAGTGGGTTTCATTACCGTCGTTAAAGACACTTTTAGTGGCTTTTTTAATAACGTAAACCGGCACGATACATTAACGGCGGTATTAACGGCGGTTTTCGTTACCGCCGTTAAAAAAACCGCCGTTAATGCCGTGTTTTGACGTAGTGAAAAAACTTTTTTAGCTCAACTCCTCTAAGACTTCCAATGTCATTTTCGGACCAAAATACCATAGCACTAATAGTTTGTTATGGTATCTTTGGAATGATTTAAAAACTTTAAAATTTCACTGACTGAAATTAGAGAAATTTCACTAAAATTAGTTAAATGTCATTGTAATTGACTTTAAGTTTCAGAAACTGAACAATTGACAAATCAGCGAAATTTATTTGACTTTTAGTAAGAAAACTCGGTGAATTTTCTTTTTTTTCAAAATTTCATATTCATTATGAATCTTGTTTGATAAATCTCGACGAGACGATTCCAAATATATAAATTTTACAAAATATAGAGTTTCAAATCAAAAGTTATTAAATTTTAAAGTTTTGAAACACATTACAAAATACAACTTGTCTACAGTGCAGAGAGACGACGTTGGAATTTCATGGTACCAATTGTTAAAAGGCATTCTTGACATTTATGTTGAAATTTGTCTTTATCTTCATGGAATTTCAAATCTTAAGACTTTAATTACTAAACAAATTGTGATTGTACTTAAACTCTTACATAAATATGTAGAGGAATCTTTCCCTAATTTTTCCTAATAATTTTCTAAATAAATTATTAAAAACAATTATGCCATATAAAAAAAACTAGTAATCAATATAGCAATAAAAATATCAATTAAAACACAAAACTTTGACATTGATTCCATCACTTTTACCCTAGAAGCTTTTTCACTTTAACCATTTTCCTCATCAATCCTTCTATGGGTTGTTTTGGGTATGACTTATAAGTTGATTTTTTTACTTATTATCCATAGATGTGCAAAAAAATATAGAGATGATATGACTCAAATAAGCTAACAAACAACTTATTCATAATGTTACCAAATGATATAATGCTTACCCAATGTCTAAAATCACCTCACCCTAACAACATTCACCCTATCATAATAGATGTAAATAAAAGCATCTCCAACCTATCCTTTAAATCTTCAAATTTGAAGGATTTTGCACTCCAATCGATTCTCTAAAACTCTCTCTATTGGAGAGAATGAAGGATTCATCCTCCAAATATAGAGGGATGATGAAAAATAAAGGATGTTCTCCAAAATACTATTCATTTATATTTTTGAATATATTACAAATAATTTTTAATATGTAAATTTATTTTTTTATAAAATTAGTATCATTAAAAAAAATGAAACCATACCTTTAAAATGGATGTAATATTAAATTCATTTAACAAATATTTGAAAATTAAATATTTATTTATGAACAAAAATTATTCATTTTTTGATGAAAATATTTTTGAGGAAAATCTTTAAAGAAAAAAAATAATGATTTGTGGTTAGAGTGAAGTGTCAAGCGGCCCTTGATAAATTAAAAGTGGCGGTGTCAACTGAGCTAGTGTTGTGGTTACCAAATTTTGAACTTTCTTTTGAAGTGCATATTAATGCGTTAAACAAAGCTATGAGCTGCATTTTGCTATAGTAGGGGCACTCAGTTGCCTTTGAAAGTCGCAAGTTAGATGTTGCAGAGAAAAATTATTCAGCCTACGAGAAAGAAATGACAACAGTGGTATATTGTTTTCTCATCTGGAGAGTTTATTTGTTGGGAGCCAAGTTCCAAGTCCGAATAGATAATGTGGTGAATACTTTATTCAAAACGCAGAAAAAGTTGTCTCCTAAACAATCTCGATGGCAGGAGTTTTTAGAGGAGTACGACTTTGAGTAAAAGCATAAGTCAGCACAACCAGGTTGCAGATGCATTGAATAGAAAGGTAGTTAAGGAGTATGTGGCTATCATTTTTTTCGTGGAGTTAGATCTGTTGAACATAATTAGAGTAAATGTCATAGAGATGTCGCTTATCAAAGTTGGTATAGCAAGTCAAAGAAGGATTATCCGTAGATGTTGATTGAAGAGATGACTATCATGACCCGAACCCGCCTATGGGTTAAAGATATAACCGCCAAGAATCCCGAGATTACCTACTACCAAACCAAAAGCAGACGTAACTCAACAGAGTAAAGGGGCAAAATGGAAGCAATAATTAAAAACTTTGTCCTTAGAGTGCTTATATTATATGCACTTTAAAACAAACCATGCGCATATACGTTAATAACCCACGACAAAATACAGTACCATAAAATCCTTTTCAGACAGGATCATCTAAGCTGAGTCAACCCACATCAAAACTACATACAGATATACACAAGGTCCTTGCCAACCAGACAAAATGCAAATATATAACAAAATGGCAAGGTTGGGTCTCGTGCGTGAGACACAAGGCTGACTCTCCAACTCTCATGTTGTTCTTGGCAGACTTCACTGGGGCTGGGTTTGGGCTTCTCTTGGCTCACCTACAAACACATGAATGAGCGTGAGCGATAGCCCAGTGAATAATATCAAATACATAAATTACTTAACAATGTAGAACAACATGTTCCAAACGGCCTTGGGCCCAATTCATATTTCTATTTAACAGATATATATATATATAACTATACGAAATACAAATCAAGTGATTGCGATTCCAAACATTCTAGCCTTTGGCCCATTTAGATTTCCATTCTTGTCAAAACGGCCTTCGGCCCATTCGATTGCGTCAAAATGGCCTTCGGCCCATTCGTTTATGTCAAAACGGCCTTCGGCCCATTCATTCGTATCAAAACGGCCTTCGGCCCATTCATTCGTATCAAAAATGGCCTTCGGCCCATTCATTCGTATCAAAACGGCCTTCGGCCCATTCATTCGTATCAAAATGGCCTTTGGCCCATTCATTTATGTCAAAACTGCCTTCGGTCTACTCAGTCATGTCAAAACGACCTTGGGTCCATTTATGTTTATCAAAATGACCTTTGGTCCATTCATGTTTAACAAAACAACCTTTGGTCCATTCATGTTTAACAAAACGACCTTTGGTCCATTTATGTTTATCAAAACGACCTTTGGTCCATTTATGTTTAACAAACGACCTTGGGTCCATTTATGTTTTTCCATGTCAGACTTACGTCCACAATCCCAATTAGCAATTCATAAAGCTTATAAGGGAATAAACAATTGGACATTCGCAAGCATTCAGATATCGATATTACTCACAGTAATCGGCTTGTGGATTTGCCCTGGAGCTTGACCCTACACATTTTATGAACACAAAAGGGTCACTAATAGTTCAATCCGTTCTTTAATTCACATATTCCTCTTTAGGCTTTATTCTTATCTCATTAACTCATTTACAATGCTTAACATATGCCTAGGAGTGCTTACAGGTGAAAGAGAACAGAAAAACAGAACACAGAACGCAAAATCAGGATTTCAGAAAACAGAGTCCCCGCTCGAGCGGACCCTTAAGCCTGCAAAAGTACTGGTTACCTCAAATTCACGCTCGAACATGATCTCAGCCGCTCGAGCGGACTGCCTGTCTACATAGCTCCCCGCTCGAGCGTCAAATCCTCCGCTCGAGCGGAAACCATGTCTGTCAAAATGCTGGGAACACGATTTTTCCGTTCGAGCGGAGCTTTTCCCACTCGAGCGGACACCAAAAATCTGGAAATCCCAGGTTGAGTTCTTGAGCTCCAAATCAATTTTCAACCAACAAAACATGCATGTTATGGCCCAAATCTCAAATATACACACATTAACATGATACCAACACAAGTTTACAACATTAGGAGGCTCAATTCCTTATATCATTTACATGCGTGTCTCCAATTAATCCAAATTTATCACCAACATATCAAATTGCAACATGTAAAGCTCATACCTCCATGATCTACTCTTGTATGTGAGAAATATACATTCACATTAACTTAATTGGTGAAAAGAGGTTCAAATACATGGTTTTCAAACAATATCCAACATAAATCACACACATTGTGCTTAAACATGGAAATTCATGTCCATTTCGCTCATTCATGTGTTCTAAGCCTCTAAATTCAATATATATAACTCGATTCTCTCACATTCAAACTAATTCATGCTCTTGGCCATCTATTAAACTTGAATTCACAAATTTACAAACAAAAAGCCATGAGTTTACTTACCTAGAGTTCAATCTCCCAAATTATAACAAAATCTTGGGTCTAATCTTCAAGTTCCCCAATCTTTGAGCCAAAATCACCCAATTCTCTCCCCCTCTCTCTCTAACAGCCGGCCCTCTCTAGTTTGAGTCCCCAAATCAGTCAAAATGAAACAAATAGAGAGAATAGAGGGTGTAGTGCCCTTTTCCAACAAAACCCACTATTGGCATTATAATAATATTAAACAATTTGAGCACAAAGCCATTAAATAAATCAATTTGATCTGACCCGAATCAATTTTCAATTAAATTTCACCGTAGGCTGTAAAAATTACGCTAATCACAATGGCGTAATCAATTTCAGATTCTGTGGCCGATAGGGCTCTCAATTTAATTTCCAAAGCAGATTATTCAAACAGATATTCCTACAGTGAACAGATAGAACTTCAAAATCAGGTATATTCACATAATGACATATGAAATCATGCTAAACACATAATCATGCTCATATTAGGGACCAATTAACATAATACAGAACAGGGGTATTACAGTCTTCCCCCCTTTAGGAAGTTTGGTCCTCCAAACTTATTTTACCTTTAGTCGAAATAATTCGGAACATTTTTCATTCAATGGTTCCAATCCTTCTTAATAGTCATTCATTTAGTCTCAGAATCAGGCAACGCTCTATTCCCAATCAGTCAGAGACTTACTTTTTTCCGCCATACAAGGCTTGGATGGTGCCATGCCAAAACTATAGTGTGAGCTGTTGTTGCAAGCAAAGTTTGTCAACGATGGATAGATTTTTCCAATTTCTCAAAAATTTAAAGCACACATTTGGAGCATTTCTTCCAGAGTCTAAAAGGCTCTTTTTGATCATACATCAGTTGTGGATGGAAAACAGCACCGAATCATATTTCAGTTTCATATCAAATTCATAATTTGTCCAAACCATAAACAGAAATCATAAGTCATGATTAAGTTTACGTGATACATCCATTAGCATTAATAGACAGAATAGAACAGAACATATGCTCGTGAGGTTACGAATGACCAGTTCCATAAAGGAACCTTTGGATCCGGGTAACATAATAGAACAGAAGCTGAGCCCCTATTGCCTCTTAAAGGCTTTTCCGAATTCAAACACATTTTAGAATTTCTGTCTAAACAATAGATACTGGGACCCCATGCAAACGAGCAATCTCATCGATGTAAACAGTGGCTAGTCTACAAGCATCATACAAAATTTTATAGGGAGATCTACCTACAATAGTCCAAACAGGACTTATACCTTGGGTGCTCAAGGTGGCCCCACAACGAAATTCGTAGCCACATATTCCTATTTCCATTCCAAAATAGAGAGGGGTTGAAGTAGTCCCCCGCAATCTGAAATTCAACTTCGACCTGTTGGCACCGAAAAATATTTAGACACATTCACCAACTGCCCTCTTCAAGGTAGTTCGCCAACTTATTCATTTCAGATGCCAGCTAACTTTATCACAGAAGTTTGGTCTATTCCTTGGTCACAAAAGTTCAATTCATTCTTCAATAATTTCACAATGCACAATCCGATCTGGTATTTAGTCTGACTCGTCATGCCTATTCAAGGTCAACCAAAAGTCCACAGAATTTAAAGTGGATCCCGATGATCCCCGAGTCAACAAAGATAGTATTGAAGTAATTACCCATACAATGCACATAGGCCAATATCCCCATAATACTGATTGTAAAGTACAATAACACTGAGGCAGTCGACTTCTCATAGAATACACGTGTTCTTAATTCATTCAACAGTTCACAATTCGGTTCAACATTCAATTCCCTGTTCCAAAGAGTCTTTCCACACTATTTTATAGTCGCCCGAAGCAGAAGGCAATTCATATATTAATCCCCATGATGTCAAAGGCATTACCAAAGGAGTCAATCATATGTCAAACACAATTCACACATTCTCAGAGCCCCAATCACAGAATATGACGACACTGAGCAATTATTCACAAAGCGTACTGAATTCACGCACTTACGGACAATCAGGATTTTTCAATGTTTCTTGGATGTTTAAAAATCTACATATTACCAACGGATAACATTCCGGTCAAAACAAAAGAATAATCATCTCTAATCGGCACACCCGTTCACGATCGTCGGTGGCCGACTTGAGATCAATTAGTCAAACCCACCCGTACAAGACCGTCGGTGGCAAAAGATATCCCAACAAAGGTGCTACATAGGCTTAACGTCCCCTAGCACAAAAGGACGCCCCAAGAATGTCATCAAACAACATAAAACCACTCACTACAACCTGATTTCCCAAAATCTGATAACATCGAAGCAACTACTTTCCCTTACAAAACATATTCTGATCAGTCAAAGACAAATGTTCAGTACTGCTTATAATTAAATCAATCTGCCATCATCAGTCCCCATAGCGTCAAACCAACCAGGATGGGACAATACACAAGCATCGTTCCTTAAGACACCCAATCACGGGACTTGTACAATTCAATTCATCTATAACACATATGTCTTCAATAGTTGAAGGTTGGTTCTCAATGGTGTTCATAGGTAGATCAATCTGTTGATAGCCCACAAAAGGTCTTTCAAGTAAGTCAAGCACTCCAAACGGATTCAAGTTTTGGGTCCATCAGTTTTCCTACCAATAATAATCTAGCCACTTATTTATAGACAATTCTTAACCTCCTTTTACAAAATCAACTTAGATAGAGGTTCTTATCAATCAATCCAAGCAAAGGTTTTGTCAGATTAAATCAAACAAAGGTCCCATCAAATTATATCCAATGAGGGTTCTATCGAGTCAATTCAGACAAGGGTTCTATTGGATCCAGTCAGATAGAAGTTTTCTTGAATAGGGTACATTTGGTTCTGTAAAGCTCACTTCGTTTGTTTAGGCATATGGCTGATAGTTTCACAACTGCCCTAAGTTTATCAGTTCTCAAGGTCATATCAGAATCATTCATCACAACTGTTCATATCAAAGTGTTTCAAATCATGTATAATACGGTATTGTCCACATAAGTTCAGGTATAGTTACATAAGCATGCAAGTGTTCATATCAGGAGGTACGTATCATAATCAGTATAGCAGTTCCCATATAAGCCTTATATGCAAGACCAGGGTGCGCAGTAATACAGTATACAAAGTTCCTCGGGTACACATAGTATAGGATTGTTACGCAAAAGTTCCAAATTAGTCACAAAAGCATAGGTTTATGAGTCGAGCCCAATATAGTCACAACATCCAGTCAACTTTCTACCAAACAAAATATATGGTCTCACAATTATAGAGTTCATCATTTAGGGCGCTCAACTCGGTCACAAGATTACAGAATCATAATTCCAGTGGTTTAGTCATTGAAACAGTAATATAACAAATCACCCTAAGCATAGGTTCAGATGTACATGTGCATGTGCAGAGTTAATCGGTACCCCAGTATATATTTCACAAACTTCCCAAATGAAACATATACATTCAATGAATACGGTCTCGATCTTGTGGTCCAACAAATCTAAATGCACATGTAGCAGGTATGAAAGGATATGTCGATTCGAATCAAATAATATCCCAAGCAAAGATGTACACATATACTAATTCGAAATCAATCAATACATAAGCATTCATTTGTAAACAGTATACATACCTGGGATGATGGTAACAACATTCTGAGTGCTTTCTGGGATGACTGCAATTACTCCATCCTGAGTAGCAATTCCTACCACTGGTACGGATTTAGCCGAGGCAAAGGATTCATTCACATTTCGTTCAATCCGGGACGTTCCTTCATCAGATGGTCCATTTTACCACATCTATAACAAGCCTCGAAGTCTGATAACAAACTCTTCGGTGTTTCTTGCACTGATGGTGACAAAAGTTCTTGCCATAGCGGCAACTGACGTTACTGTCTTAAGATCTCTATCATTTCCTGTACCATTCTTTCCAGTCTATCAAGTCGGACCGTGGAAGAGCCTTCCAGCTCGTATGCCCTTACTCAATTCATACTCTACACAATTTCTTATTAAGCTTTGCCAAATACGAGGGTGTCCAATACAAAAATAAACACATAATCACGTTCGTACATAGGCACGTCATTATATTCTCATTTCACATATCGACGCAATTAATTAATCACATACGTAATGTATAATCGATACTTAATGATATCGCATGCTGAACATTTACTAAGTAATTATATACTCAAATCATGTTCATATTTCACATAGACACCCGTAGGCAGAATTGAATGCACATAAACAACTTTTCATGGTTCATATATTCAGGTATGTGCATTATAGCAAAACGAACTTGTTGTACACATTAGTGTAACAATTCATATCTGATATTCGAATCATGTGTGGTACTTCCTTTAGCGTGACATATCATGTTGGTCAAGCATATCAACATATCTCATACATAGGCCACGGTATTCCCCCGGGCTAGGGCCTCATGACCATAAGCCACAGTATTATGTCCCCTGGGCGAAGGCCTCCGCTAAGGATACCACAATTATGTTCAAGAAGATTTTAGGCAATCATTCATTTATACTAAACATAGCATTATACTTTATACCAAGATTCACAAGTATGCATATATCAGAGAGCATACGTATTCCAAAGGTTCACCATGCAAGTAATTTACAAATTATAGCACATAACTGTTCATACCGAATCACTTAAGCATGTTCTTTATGCTTTCAGATTTATATTTATCACATGGATGCATCCTAGATCTTTTCTAGACGCTTATTGCTCTTTTGGACAAGTGTGTAAGTTATTAACTCGTGCTCTGATACCACTCTGTCATGACCCGAACCCGCCCCTATGGGTTAAGGACATAACCGGCCAGTAATCTTGAGATTACCTACGGCCTCAAACCAAAACAGACATAACTCAACAGAGTAAAGGGGCAAAATGGAAGCAATAATTAAAAACTTTGTCCTTAGAGCCGTGCTTATATGCACTTTAAAACAAACCATGCGCATATACGTTAATAACCCATGACAAAATACAGTACCATAAAATCCTTTTCAGACAAGATCATCTAAGCTGAGTCAACTCACATCAAAACTACATACCGATATACACAAGGTCCTTGCCAACCAGACAAAATGCAAATATATAACAAAATGGCAAGGTTGGGTCTCGTGCGTGAGACACAAGGCTGACTCTCCAACTCTCATGTTGTTCCTGGCAGACTTCACTGGGGCTGGGTTTGGGCTTCTCTTGGCTCACCTACAAACACATGAATGAGCATGAGCGATAGCCCAGTGAATAATATCAAATACAGAAATTACTTAAAAATGTAGAACAACATGTTCCAAACGGCCTTGAGCCTAATTTATATTTCTATTTAACAGATATATATATATATATATATATAACTATACGAAATACTAATCAAGTGATTGCAATTCCAAACATTCTGGCCTTTGGCCCATTTAGATTTCCATTCTTGTCAAAATGGCCTTCGGCCCATTCGATTATGTCAAAGCGGACTTCGGCCTATTCGTTGATGTCAAAACGGCCTTCAGCTCATTCATTCGTATCAAAACGGCCTTCGACCCATTCATTTGTATAAAAAATGGCCTTCGGCCCATTCATTCGTATCAAAACGGCTTTCGGCCCATTCATTCGTATCAAAACGGCCTTTGGCCCATTCATTTATGTCAAAACGGCCTTCGGCCTACTCATTCATGTCAAAACGACCTTGGGTCCATTTATATTTATCAAAACGACCTTTGGTCCATTCATGTTTAACAAAACGACCTTTGGTCCATTTATGTTTATCAAAACGACCTTTGGTCCATTCATGTTTAACAAACGACCTTGGGTCCATTTATGTTTATCCATGTCAGACTTACGTCCACAATCCCAATTAGCAATTCATAAAGCTTATAAGGGAATAAACAATTGGACATTCGCAAGCATTCAGATATCGATATTACTCACAGTGATCGGCTTGTGGATTTGCCCTGGAGCTTGACCCTACACATTTTATGAACACAAAAGGGTCACTAATAGTTCAATCCGTTCTTTAATTCACATATTCCTCTTTAGGCTTTATTCTTATCTCATTAACTCATTTACAATGCTTAACATATGTCTAGGAGTGCTTACAGGTGAAAGAAAACGGAAAAAGAATACGTAACGCAAAAATCGATTTGAAAACAGGTCCCCGCCGAGTGGACTTCGCCGAGCGGACCCTTAAGCCTGCAAAAGTGCTGGTTACCTCAAATTCACGCTCGAGCATGATCTCGGCCGCTCAAGTGGACTGCCTGTCTACATAGCTCCTCGCTCGAGCGTCAAATCCTCCGCTCAAGCGAAAACCATGTCTGTCAAAATGCTGGGAACACGATTTTCTCACTCGAGGGGAGTTTCTCCCGCTCGAGTGGACACCAAAAATCTAGAAATCCCAAGTTGAGTTCTTGAGCTCCAAATCAATTTTCAACCAACAAAACATGCATGTTATGGCCCAAATCTCAAATATACACACATTAACATGATACCAACACAAGTTTACAACATTAGGAGGCTCAATTCCTTATATCATTTACATGCGTGTCTCCAATTAATCCAAATTCATCACCAACATATCAAATTGCAACATGCAAAGCTCATACCTTCATGATCTACTCTTGCATGTGAGAAATATACATTCACATTAACTTAATTGGTGAAGAGAGGTTCAAATAAATGGTTTTTAAACAATATCCAACATAAATCACACACATTGTGCTCAAACATGGAGATTCATGTCCATTTCGCTCATTCATGTGTTCTAAGCCTTTAAATTCAACATATATAACTCGATTCCCTCACATTCAAACTAATTCATGCTCTTGGCCATCTATTAAAGTTGAATTCACAAATTTACAAACAAAAAGCCATGAGTTTACTTACCTAGAGTTCAATCTCCCAAATTATAACAAAATCTTGGGTCTAATCTTCAAGTTCCCCAATCCTTGAGCCAAAATCACCCAATTCTCTCCCCTTCTCTCTCTAACAGCCGGCCCTCTCTAGTTTGAGTCCCCAAATCAGTCAAAATGAAACAAATAGAGAGAATAGAGGGTGTAGTGCCCTTTTCTAACAAAACCCACTATTGGCATTATAATAATATTAAACAATTTGAGCACAAAGCCATTAAATAAATCAATTTAATCTAACCCGAATCAATTTTCAATTAAATTTCACCGTAGGCTGTAAAAATTACGCTAATCACAATGGCGTAATCAATTTCGGATTCTGTGGCCGATAGGGCTCTCAATTTAATTTCCAAAGCAGATTATTCAAACAGATATTCCTACAGTGAACAGATAGAACTTCAAAATCAGGTATATTCACATAATGACATATGAAATCATGCTAAACACATAATTATGCTCATATTAGGGACCAATTAACATAATACAGAACATGGGTATTACAATGACCTTCTCTATGCTAAAGGGGATAGGTTGTTTGTCTTTAGCAATGGAGGACTTAGATAGGAATTCCTTCGAGAAACATATGATTCACAGTGGGCTAGTCACCTTGGTGTGAAGCGGATGTTGGCCCCTTCTATCTCATTCTTATTATTGGCCGAAGATGAAGGATGGCATTGAGATTTATGTCAAGACATGTTTGATCTACCAACTAGACAAAACAAAATGCAAGAAAAAAGCTGGTTGTTGCAGTCTCTTCCTATTCTAACAAGGCTATGGGTTTCTATTTCCATGGATTTCATATTGGGATTGCCTGAAGTGGACGATATGTGTTTCATTTTTGTTATTGTTGATCGTTTCTCAAAGTATTTCGTTTTTATTCTTGCATCACATGTATGCCCAGCTGACATGGCTGTAGTGTTTTAAAAAATGTGATGAAGAACTTTGGGTTGCCAGAGGACAGTATAAGTGATTAAGGCACTCGTTTCATCGGACAGTTTTGGACAGTGTTGTTTAGGTTGATGAGGTTCGAATTGAAATTTTCCACAGCAAATCACTTGTGGACGGATGGGCAAACATAATGCATGAATGCTTTGCTAGAGGAATATTTGAGGCACTATGTCACAGCAAGTTAAAAAAATTGGGTTGACTTGCTTGATAATGTGCAATTCTGTGACAACATGCACCGGTCCTCAACAACCGGCCTTAATCCGTTTGAGTTGGCTATTAGATATCAGCCTTTCACTTCTCATAAAATGGCCAAACAAAAAGCAGGAGGACGTTGAGTATAATATTAAATACATTTAACAAATATTTGAAATTTAAATATTTATTTATGAATAAAATTATTCATTTTTTTGATGAAAATATTTTAGAGGAAAATCTTTAAAGAAAACATAAATGATTTGTGATTAGAGTTTGAGTGAATAATAAGATAATCTATATTCACTTTTTGAATTAAAAAAAATATATTTTTATCATCTAATTGAAAGTTTTAGGTTGAGGATGCTCTAAGACCATCTTCAACCTTACTCAAATATGTTACAAAATTTAAATTTAATGAAATTTTTTTATAAAAGTGAACTCCAACGTTTTCATTAAAATGATATCAAATAGAGAGAGAATCAGATATTTTACCTCATAGAGGGAGGTTTGACCTTTCATCGAATTAAAATTGTTACGGTTTGATTGAATGTCCACCTGGATATCCACCTAAAGCAATTTGATAACTTTTTTTGTTCATTTTGGGACCACTTCTAGGACATTTGAGATGTGAAAAAATATAATGAAAATTATAGTTTTAATATTTGAGTGAACTGTGTTAAATCAAATAGTTAAAAAGTCACTATAAACTGTTATATTACTCTTTTTATTTTTTTAATATTTTTTTTATAAAAAATAAAAAAATAAAAAAATTATTAAAACAATATGTCCTCAAACAACGCATCAACGTTGGAGATTCTCTAAGTGGTCAAAAAAGGGTAGAAAAGTAATCTTCAATGATGATGCACTACAAATAAATAGCTTTGTTGACAGCAATTAGGGTTTAGGCTCAAAGAATGAATGAGGCTCCCAGCAGAGAGATTGGGACGTTTTTGAGGGTGGTTGCCCCTCTCTGCAACACAAAAGATGATCAGATCAAAGATCATCTGAGCCGATGATTTCACCTCCCAAATCAACAGCCCTCCTCTCTCTCTCTCTCTCTCTCACACACACACACACATTCACTCTCTTTTTCTCTGTGTGTGTGTGTTTGCGACTCGAAGATTGGATCTTCTCCATCTTCTTCTCGCAGGAAATTCTATTTACACCCAAACAACTTCCCCAAAAGAAATGAAAATAAAATTAAAAAAAAATGTTTAGGCAGTCCTTACGATAGGGTTAGAGGCTGTTGATTGCAGCACAAAAACTCAACCCTCCGCAAGCGCTGTCTCCGGCGAAACAAAGAGAGGCTGTGACGATGTATTTTCTTCTGAGCACACGAGTCGGGCACTGAGAACCCGACCCGTTTCTTGGCGGGGCAACTCTTAGGGTCTGTGAGAGATAGAGAGATATGGGTTCCCATTGTTTCTTCTCTCATGGTCAATTGTTGTTGCAGCCATGGCGTTTCCGGATTCTCGCCTGATATATATAGATCTGAGCCTCAAAAATACATACAAGTATATATTTTAAAATTTTTGTTGTGGTTGGAAATTTGGGTCAATCTTAATTTGTAATCTGGTTTGAGTGCTGTGGTGAATTAGGTTGAGATTTAATTTGAAAATTTAATAGTTTAATTTGTTTATCTATTGAAACGTTTTTATTTGAGTTTTAATCTAATTGATATTGAACCGAGTTTACAGTATATACAAATTTAGGGAACCAGTAATAATTTCACCTAGAGGCGTTTTAGATCTCAAAGATATTTCGAAAGCCTAATGCTGTGTTAATAGTTGTATATTATTTTATTGAACAAATTACCAACACTACTTCGAAATTTGACCAACATGCATTTTAATTTTTAATTATTTTAATAGGTTATTTTAATTTTTAATTATTTTAATAGGTTAATATATTTATGTTTAAAAAAATGATTAAATTTTTTTATAGTTAGATATGATATTTGTGAGAAAAAAAAGTGAAATAATTTTAAGTTTGATATGATATTTTATTTTGAGATTTTATTGATAAATTTCATTTAGGATTATTCTTACCCATTAAGTTTATTAAGGAAATTTATAATTTCCAGTCTCATGTGTTTTATATTTTTATTTCATAAGGTCTTTTGTCCAAATTTATATTATTTTGTTAGACTCTTATATTCTTGTATTTAATATTGATATATGTTATAAACAAAAAGATAAATACGTTTGACTATCATTATGTTTTGATAGTTCCCTTGATTAGGATATTGATTGTCATCCAATTTCAATGTCATTGTGAGTTAATACATTGTGTGATTCTTGGTTGTGTTAGGATTTCACTAATGTTTGAGGTATGGTTATGTTTTTTTAATATGGTTAATATTCATATCATATGAACAATATAAATGTACATAAAGGATTGTATGCTCTATTGTTTGCTTTCAACGTCATTATGTAGATTAGATGGAGATGTAAGTTTTGGTTGGTTGAGTGGGTTATAGGGTTTGTCTGTTAATGCGTTCAAATATGGCTTTGTTTTTTTTTTTTGCGGTGGTGATTGTTCACATTGTTTAACAATGTGAATGGACACATTGTGTGAACTATTTGAACGTTCACATAATATTAGTTATAACATTATGGGGAGATGTTTGCATGTTGTTTGTTGTCATTATATTTAGTGATGTGAATTTAGACTTGTATAATCTATAATGATGTGTAGTTATGGCAACAAAGTGTTCGGTTTTGGGATTAGCAATGGAAAATAATAACATAGCTATTTTTTTGCATGATGTGCATGTTCGTATATCATTGGTTGTAAGTTTTTTTTGTAGTATTTGGGTGTTTATAATTTGGTTGTTCATTTATTTGTTTTTGTGTTTTTTGCAACAGATAGATTACCTTCATGTTGTTGGTGTGCACATATGCGCTCAAAACAACTGTAATAATTATGATGCGAGCACTGTCTTGTTCATGTTTTGTGGAGTTTGTGTGTGAAAAATAGAGCAAATTATCTGTTGATTGTATTTCATTGTTCTATCGGTTACCGAGGATTAATAGGTGTAATTTGGACAATGATGATGAGTTTCAAAGTAAGTATGTTATTACTTGTCAAATCGATGGGGGTTCAATACGTAGAAGTTGCTGTTGAATTGAAAAGTGAAATTGGTCTAATGTACCGTTCACGTGAGGGTGGGGGGTGTGGAAGAAATTGAATGTTCTCCAGAGATTTTGCCACCATAAAGAGAAGGAGCTCATGGTATTACACACGTGAGACTACAGTTTGTAGGGGGTGCTGAAGAATTTTGTGATGTTTTATTCAAGTATGCAATTCAATGTGGGTTCCAATTTAAATATGTAAAGAATGAGAGAACGATAATTACCGTGTGTAATGCGCGAGGATAGGGGTTGTCCGTGGGCTATACATTGTAGAGTACAATGAGTAAATAGATTTTTCTATATTAAGAGATGGATTAACGTGCATAGTTGTGGTATGGATGTCTAGATGTCCGGACGTCAAAGAATCCGAGAGTTAGTTCTAATTTGGTATTGACTATTATCTCTGAAATTGTTAAGGATAAGTCGTTAACTCGCCCGTGTAAGGTGGTCGATATTTTGACGCAGGACTATGGGTTGGATGTAAGTTACTATGTTGTGTGGTTAGGGGTGGAGAGAGCAATGAGAGTCATTCGCGGGGATCACTCATTGTCTTTTGACGAGTTGCAATGGTATTCGAATGCCGTGATGCGTTACAATTTGGGAAGTTATGTTAATATTGACTACGACTCAAGTACTCAAAAGTTTATCTTTTTTTTTTTGGTATCATTTGTTGCGTGTATTTCGGGATTCAATTTTTGTTAGTCGTTATTCCTTGATAGGGCATTTTTGAAAGGAATGTATAAAGGTCAACTACTTATCGCAACTGTGAAAAATGAAAACAATTGTTAGTATTTTTGGGTTTTTGTGTGTGTCTGAATATAGTTGTTCACATTTATGGAGAGATATTGTGTATGGGTTGGTATTTTACAGTGTGAATGTTCACAACACTGCCATTTGACGTTTTTTATTTAACACATCGATGTTAACATTGGAATATTGTGTTCATTTGTTAGATTTTGTTATGTTGTATTTGTCGTAGGTTTATTTGCTACAACATTTGCTATTGTTGATTTAGAGGCCACAGCCAATTGGTCGTGGTTTTTGCATAAGCTTGAAAAGGTTGTTAACAGTAGAGGACAAATTATGTTCATTTTTGATCGTAATATTGGGCTGTTAGAAACGACGCCGAAAGTATTCCCATCAACTCACCACGATTATTGTTTACAACACTTGAAAAACAATTTAAGGAACCGGATGAAGGGAATTGATAATGGATTTAGAGACCACTTGGCTAGTAGTTTAGGTGATTGTGCATACGAGCCAACTGTGGTTGATTTTCATGAAAAGCTTGAGAAATTAAAAGAGGAGAGTAAGCAACGAGCACACAATTTTTTCAAGAAGTTGGCACCTAAGCATTGGTGAATTCATATTTTAGGTAGGTTTATATACTTAATGTATTCCTGATGTGAAATTTCATATTGAGGTGGATAAAATTTATTTTAATTATTGTATAATGTTGTTATATTTTGTAGAGGCATGCGATATGGGAAGATGACATCTAGTTTTAGGTAGGTTTAATAATTGGATCAAAGAAGTACGTAATCTTCCTATCACTCGGACGGTGGACACTATTCATACTCAGTTGATGTGGTAAATGTTGGTGTGGCATGACCAAGCAAACAAGTGGAATGAGACTACTTATCCTATATTTGAAACCATGCTTTTTGATTCGTTCAATAAGAGTAGGTCTTGGTGGGTTAGCAGTGCCAATGAGGATGTATTCGAGGTTCATTCAATATCATCCATTACCGTTGATATTGCGAGGCGTAGTTGTTCTTATTTTCAATAGCAGATCAACGACTTCCCATGTAACTATGTTGTTATTGCAATTCAGAAAAGTCGGTACAATATCAATGATTGTGTTAAACATTACTTTAATATAGAAATGTATCGTGCAGCATATTCAGGTGCCATATTCCCTATATCATCGAAGGGAAGTGCAATGCCCCGAAATAATTAACATTAACCCATTGCATAATAGTACTATATTTGATTAATAATCTCATACCTTCCATTCATTAACTCTTTGATGATTACAAAAGGTGACATGCAATATATATTTACAAATTCTAAATTCTGAATTTAAGACCTAACATAGGTGTCACCTACCTCTGCCCAACACATTGAAGATCTACACAGTCGGCTATATAAGATCTCAAATGGTGCCATACCAATACTTGCTTGAAAACTATTATTATAGACAAACTCCACTAAAGATAAATGCCTCTCCCATGACCCTTTAAAGTCAAGAACACAACCTCTAAGCATATTCTCTAAGATTTGAATAGTCTCCGCTCGCCTGGTCTCGAAAATGATAGAAGGTACAAAATGCCAATCTAGTGCACAAGACACTCAGTAGGCTCTGCCATAGCTGAGTCATAAAACAAGGATCTCTATCCGATATAATAGTTACAGGGACCCCATGAAGTTGAATTATGTCTCTAACATAAAGGTTGACAAGATACTCTATCGAGTCATTCGTGCGCATAGGTACAAAATGTACCGACTTACTTAACCGGTCGATTATTACCCATATGGCATCATTACCTCATCGAGTCCTCGGAAGGCCCACAATAAAATCTACTGTGATATGCTCACATTTCCACTAGGCAATAGGCAATGGTTGCAACAAACATGCTGGTCGTTGATGCTCGACCTTCACTTGTTGACAAGTAAGACACCTTGAAACAAACAAGGCTGCGTCTCTCTTCATTCCCTTCCACCAAAATTGGCGGTTAAGGTCGTGGTACATCTTCTTACCTCCTGGATGTACCACAAAGCGTGAATCATGGAACTCTCAAAGTACCTCCTCCCTATAAGACTCTGGCACGAAAAGGTGGTCCAAATACCTCACACTAGAGTCAAAACACACGTTCAAGCCCTTTTCTACCTTCCTACTAGTTATCTTTCCTCTGATAACCTCTACCTCATGATCACCCCGTTATGCTCTTATAACTCGGCTCATTAACATAGGTTGTGCAATTACAGTGAACAAAACAGCTGACTTAACGGACTCGCCAAAATGCAAGTCAAACTCGCCAATAGCACACAATATCTCCCATTTCTAAATAGTAATACTAGCCACAGTGCTTACAGACTTCCTATTTAAGGCGTTGGCCATAACATTGGCCTTCCCAAATGATAGTACAACTTGAAATCATAATCATCCATAAACTCTATCCATTTTCTCTGTCTCAAATTTAAATTTTTTTTGTGAAAATAGATACTTCAAACTCTTGTGATCGGAAAACATTTCAAATTTCTCACCATATAAATAATGCCTCTAAATTTTAAAACAAAAATCGCTATCGCTAGTTCTAGGTTATGAGTATGATAGTTTTTCTCATGAGTTTTCAATTGCCGCAAACTATATGCTACTACCTTCCCTTCTTGTATCAACATATAACCCAAACTTTCCCGTGACACATCACAAATCATATACCCACCAATTGTGAAAAGATTACCCGGCAGACCGAAGAAGAATAGGATTCCATCAAGGAGAGAAATTGAAGCAAATAAGTAGAGATGTAATAAATTAGGAAGGCACAACAAAAAATCATGCAAGGAGTCGATATAGGGTGTGCAATGTCTATTCAACATTGTACGTGAGGTTTTTTCATTCATGTTTGGAATAAGATTACGTTGTGTGGCAACAGATATGAAGTGTGTTTCAATAACGCTTTGTGTCTTTGCCAAACATAATATCGCTTTTTTTAAAAAATAAAAATAAAAATTCATAGTGTTAATTTATTTATCTTTTTGGTTTGTAGTAACTAAAACAAGAGCATTATGAGTGTTTTTGGTTAGCAAAATGTGGCGAGTATTGGGAGTCGAGAGATTCAATAGTCGGACTCGAAGAGTTGAAATTGTGGCACTGCAGATCACCAAGAAGCTCGAATCCAACTTTACTCGCCAAATAGTCGACATTAAGTAAAGGGCCAAGTAAAGAACGGTCTACTACAAACTCTAGCGAATGTGGAGTTCAAAATGGATGTAATCTCGAACCCGAACGAAAAAAAGATATAAATAGAAGAACATCAGACAGAAAGAGGTATGTGAGAATTGTTGTGCTTAACTTAGAATACAAGCATTCTTAAGTGTGAGATCGACTTGTCTGTTGAGTGTTAATTCCAAAGACCCCGATCTAGAGTGTCTATTTCTTTTCAGGTGACTATTAGTGGATCACGAGCATCCCCCAGGATCAGAAGAGTATTTCCAAACCACTTCTCCATAATTGGCGCCGTCTGTGGGAATACTCAAACACATCCATGGCGGGTGTAACGGAAGACCTTCCAATAGTCACTTATAAGACCACGCAGAGAGACGACCTCACTCCATCAAACATGCTTGGACCGGAGACCATCTCCATAAGATGCGCTTCGAACTTCGCCTCACCCTTGACTTCAGAGCACGAAGCAATGCAAGCGATCATGGAACAAGCAAAGCAAAACGAACAAAGATTGGAGAACATGATCGCAGAGAACGAACGTCTCCGTTAGGATTTGGCCTTGGAGGTGGCGAAGTCAAAATAAGCTGCACACCAAGGCCCGAAACGACCCATGAGGCAGCTGGTCGACGATCTCGAGCCTGACAACAAGATACTGATAGCAACTCTGACCCATTATCCTCGGAGCCCAAGAAAAAGGGACGATCTGAAATTTCCAGTTCTTTTGAAGAGAGTCCCCGTACAAGGCGTAAGCGAAGAAGAAACAGTTCGGATGAAGATCAACATGATCCTTTTGTACGACGAATTGCAAAGGCAGTGCTATTCAAGAAATTCAAAGCACCGTCATTCACCTCGTACGACGGTAAATTGGTGCAAGATGGCCGGCTGCAACAGTACGTCCGAAAAGGCAACCCAACCAAAGCAATAGTCTTGAGACAGGATTCACATTCGTTCCGCTTGATCCACATGATATATAGCCTGCCAATGTCATCGGCAGTGCACGCGATTCAGTCGAAGTCTAACCCTCAAGAGCAACTCACTCCGACTAAACGGCCCCATGAAGCCGAGGTTATCACTTTTGATTATTCGGATTTGGCCGGAGTAACACTGCCCCACATTGATCCCTTGGTAATTGAGTTACGCGTAAACTGATTCACAGTTGAATGCGTACTCATTGATCTGGGGAGCACATTGGAGATTATGTACTACAAGACATTCACCAAACTCAGCTTCTCCAAATCAAATCTCTCTCTGGCCCCTTATCCACTATTCGGTTTCAATGCCAATCCAAAGTACCCGTCAGAAGATCGACTTCTGCTCGAAAGGTGTTCCAACAGTGGATGTAGGATTCTTGGTCGCCAAGCCGCCGCCGTATAATCTCATCGGGGCGATCCCCGTTGCATACTATGTGAGCCGTGCCAAGCACCTATCATCACCGCCCGCTTCCCATGCACGCGATATTGAGCAAATCCATGGCTCTAGAAATCGCACGCAGACATGTTATCTCCTTGCTGAGAAAATGCCAAAGGAACTACAGGTGAATTCCATTGAGATGCCAGATCGAGAAAGCCTCGACGATGTTGGGTGGCTCCTAAATGCAAAGGCCACAGACGGCTTAGAATGAGTTGAAATCGATGGAAGCCTAGATGTTTTTCATGGTCGCCTCTTTGAGTCGACAGATGACAGCCTAATATCTTTCTTGCTCAGCAACCTCGATGTCTTCGCGCGGATTTCGTATGAGATGCCAGGTATAGATTGGTCAGTTTCACAGCACCATTTGAATGTCAATCCTAAGTGTAAGTCGATCATTCAGAAAAGCCTGTGGTCAGCCGCAGAGCACGCTGCCGCCGTTGTTGAGGAGGTTGACAGGCTGCTTGACGTCGGGGCAATTAGGGAGGTGACCTACCTTACATGGCTCTCTAATACAGTGGTGGTGAAGAAGAAAAATGAAACTTGGCGAGTGTGCGTTGATTTCACGGACCTAAACAAAGTCTGCCCAAAGGATTGTTTTCCTCTTCCCAGGATAGACCAGCTTGTAGATGCTACGGCTCGCCATCAGCGTATGAGCTTCCTTGATGCCTACAGAGGTTATCATCAAATCGCTATGCATCCAGAGGACCAAGAGAAAACTACATTCCTTACCCCAAGAGGAACCTATTGCTATAAGGTAATGCCTTTTGGGCTGAAGAATGCAGGGGCAACCTACCAGAGACTGGTCACCATCATGTTCAAGGAGAAACTTGGCAAAATTATGGAAGTGTACATTGACGATCTGGTGGTCAAGTCCAAAGAAGAGCAGAATCATATGGCCGATTTGGAAGAGACATTCAGCATCTTATGCAAATATAGAATAAAGTTGAACGCTTCCAAATGTGCGTTTGGTATCAGCTCTGGCAAATTCTTGGCCTACATTGTCAACCACAGAGGAATCGAAGCCAACCCAAAGCAAATCACAGCAATCCTGGAGCTCAGCTCCCCTCGTTTAGTAAAGGAGGTTCAAAAGTTGATAGGGATGGCTGCCGCACTCAACAGGTTTATCACCACCCACAGACATCGCCGACAATTCTTTCATACACTACGGCAGGCAAGGCTTTTGAATGGTCCACGAGCGCTGGTTTCAACGGCTCAAGACCTACCTCCGCCAAGAACACTCGACAAAGACTGCCGTAACTCGCTCATTTTATCCGCGCCACCAAGTCACTCAACAGATTGATAAAGGAAGAACTGGGGAACAATGCCAGTATTATGTGAGCAAAGCAACGGTTGACGCCGAAACACGCTACCTTCCGCTGGAAAAGCTTATCCTAGCCCTAGTTATGGCGGCAAGGAAGCTCATTTATTACTTCTAAGGACATAGCATTGGGGTACTAACAGATTATCCCCTCCGATCAGTACTACGCAGTGCGGAAGCATTTGGACGTGTTTCAAAGTGGGCTCTGGAACTTGGCCAGTACAATATTCAATTTTTACCCAGAACCTGAATCAAGGGACAAGTGCTTGCCGACTTTATCGCTGAATTCACTAGGGGCCTTGCCGACTTTAAGTCTAATGTTGCCGACTTCAAGTCAGATGAAATTTGACCGAAGCCGAACTGGAGGATTTATGTTAGGGACATCTGGTAGTTGTATTGTGATGGATCGTCCAATCAGCAGGGCAGTGGAGCTGGAGTTGTAATCATGACTCCTGATGGCACAATAATTGAGTAGGCCGTCAAGCTCGGCTTCGAAGCATCAAATAATGAAGTCGAATATGAAGCCCTTCTAGCCGGCTTATGGAACGCGATATTCGGGTGCTCGGGCGCCGCTTGTGTTTTTATGACTCAAAACTGGTGATCAATTAGCTAAAAGGGGAATACGCGGCAAAAAACGATCGTATGACGGCCTACATGAAAATGGCCAATTCCTTGTTTGCAAAATTTGATCATCATGAGTTAAACCAGATAACACGTGATTAGAACACCCATGCAGATGCCTTGGCTTGCCTAGCCTCCGCAATCAACTCAGAGATTAAACGGACCATCGAAGTAGGATTCATCCCAGAGCCAAGCATTGACCCTTCGGAGGAATTCCAAATCAACATTATAAAATCTGCACTAAGTTGGATGGATCCCATTGTTGCATTCCTATCTTCTGAACAACTCCCAGATGACAAGAAAGAAGCGCACAAGCTGCGAAATAAAGCCATGCGATACTACTTGGATCCGCAAGAAGGCTTTATAAAAAGTCACTTTCTAGCCCATATTTGAAAATACAATGTGTGCACTCGGACAAAAGTCGAGAAGCTTTTTGATCGAGATACACGGGTTGGCGCCAGGTGCCCATTCCGTGGACGCTTTTGGCCCATCAAGCTATAACGCAGGGGTATTATTGGCCGACAATGAGAACGGACGCCGAGTGTTATGCAAAAAAGTGTGAACAGTGCCAGAAGTTCTCCCCGTTAAACCATCTGCCTGCTGAAGAGTTGAACTCTATCACTAGTCCCCCGGGTCGCTTCAGATTGGAGGCTTGATATCGTAGAACCATTGCCGAGGGCCCTAGGGAACAAGCGATACCTGATCGTCGCAACAGATTACTTCACGAAATAGGTCAAAACGGAGGCATTAACACACATTCGAGATGCTGACGTTAAGCGCTTTGGGTGGTGGAACATCATAACACAATTCGGCATTCCTAGAGCTCTTGTCTCAAACAACGACACCCAGTTTGATTGTGGTATGTACCGAGAGCTGTGCAGCAAATATGGTATCCGACCTTACTTTTCTACGCCGGCTTACCCCCAAAACAATGGCCAAGCCGAAGCCTCTAATAAATCCATCTTGGACGGCATCAAGAAGAGGCTGGAGAAAGCCAAAGGCAAATGGGTCGAAGAATTGTCGAGTGTATTATGGGCTCATCGAACTACACCGAGAAGATCAACTAGAGAAACGCTGTTTATTCTATGCTTTGGAACCTAGGCAATCTTACCCTTGAAATCGCCACCCGACTCTCAAGTCGCAAGTTTTTGATATGGGCAAACGACATGATGTTGGCTTTGGATTTGACTCTAATCGAAGAACGTAAGAGACCGAGCCTTGCATCCATGGACGGCATTTTAAAGAACCAGCAATGGCAAAGTTGTATAATCACGTTCAGTGCTCCGCCACACTTCGTGAGAGTTCGTCTGAAGAAGGTGCTTCCAAATTACAAGAAACCAATTGATGAAAAATTAGGTCCTAATCGACGGATATCGATTGATTCGATCACGAGTAGGGGCATATCGGCTCAAAGATATGTCGAAGGAGTTCCGCCACGACCTTGAATTCCAATGATGATTTACGCAAACTTTATCATTAACCCTACTTGTGGGACATGATGCTTGTTCCCAACTGTTTGCTATGTACATCTCTTTTTCTGTAATACAAAGATTCCCATTCACCTACTACAGAATCTAATTCAAAGATATTCCGATTAAAGCTTCCGGATTCGGAGCGCCCTTCGTAGATATCACGACACAAATAAAGTCTTTGGATTCGAGCCCCATCGGCTAGTGATGTCTTTGGGCCGATTAAAACCAGCGGATTCGGAGCGCCCTTCGTGGATAACATGATTGGCCAAATAAAGTCTTCGGATTCAGAGTCCCATCGGCGAATGACATCTTTGGGCCGATTAAGCCTCCAAATTCGGCGCCTCATCGGCGAATGACATCTTTGGACTGATTAAGCCGGATTTGGGAGCGCCGTGGATATCACGATTGGCCACATAAAGTCTCCTATTCTAACCCCATCGGCGAATGACGGTTTAGGCGATTGCCTTGGATTCGAGCGCCTTTGTGGATATCACGACCAAATAAAGTCTCGATTCGAGCCCCATCGGCGAATGACGCGTCTTTGGGCGATTAAGGTTCAATTCGAGCGCCTTCGTGGATATCACGACACAAATAAAGTTCTCAGATTTGGAGCCCCATCGGCGCATGAGGTCTTTAGGCGATTAACCTTCGGGTCATGTGTAATACAATGATGTCGATCAAACAGGCCAAACAATGTCCATTCAATCGCTCAAATACGCTTATTTAAACATTTATATAATAAAACACATGCAAGCACATGTGTGCTCAACAAAACTTATAACAAAACGTTGAAAAATAAAATGCTTTTATTCACCAACCAATAATCACATAATTTTAGACGAATCCGCTTTGAACATTTACAAAATATTTTTATTCGCCTCCCTCATCATCGCTCTTTTCAACTTCAAAGGCAAAAGGGTAAATGATCACGGCGATCTAGGCCACATAAGTTGAAATCGACACCCT
The DNA here is from genome assembly GCA_025200525.1 of Camellia lanceoleosa. NCBI lineage: Eukaryota > Viridiplantae > Streptophyta > Magnoliopsida > Ericales > Theaceae > Camellia > Camellia lanceoleosa. Next base: position 56,918,825 of record CM045759.1, read on the forward strand.
TTGCTCGGAGAGCCTCATGGCCCAAGAGTCACGATCCAACCATGCTTAAAGCCCCGATTCGATCGCGCACCTTCTCCAAGTGTCTCTTTCGCTTTGTCGATCCCAACCTTCCGCTTCAAGATGGAAGCCCCGTCAGAACCCTTGCCTCAGATTTTCTACTAAACATGCTTGCCGTATTCGGTCGATGATGGCATGACTCAATAGCCGGTCACCCTCGCCCATAATCAAAGTTAGATTGACCAGTGATACTTGACGGGCGATTTAACCTTCCTAAGCTCCCTAAGCTAAGCCCTTCGCTTTCTTCTGACGAGCCTCCTGCCGGACCCTGCTTCGTCCATTTTCTCTGCGTCTCCGACGACGAGCATTGTAGACGATGCCGACTTCGTAGGCGACATACCCTTCACGCCCCATGAATACTTTCTAAACACTTGAAATCTTGTCGCCCAACCATCGATTGTTGGACTTCCTATGGAGATTTAAGTTTGTTTAACTCGACCGCTACACCCGGATCATTAATCACGGACGTATGGAATCTGCCTCACCATCAAGTTTATTCCCCACTGAACACCGCAGAAAACTCA